>JAVTVY010016688.1:0-63515 GCA_036873755.1 Hanleya hanleyi
TCATCCTCCTTCTCTTCCCGTAGTAAACGGTACACAAAGATATTGACGTTGAACAGGGACTCCACGACATCCAAATTCTTGAATGAGACTCCCCGGAACTGCCGCGGATCTAGGTCTTGTTCCTCTAAATAATGTCTCCACTAGATATTGGCCCTACTATCACAAGTCTTGGGATGACATTCGTCCAAATGAATGGCCAAACACCGGAACAGACATTTCTGGTCTTTGTAGGGTCCATGTGCGCCTCCGGTTAATGCATACAGTCCTTTTCGATTGAGCAGCCAAGGGGGAAGAATTACAGGAGCACCGATCGGATGATCTCTCATTTTGGTCACGAAAAATGTCACGTTGGTGACCATTTCCACAGTCCACTTGGTATTGGGGCGTTGCAATCGGGCCCATTCCAATGGGTCCAACGTAGTCAGTTGGTCGATGAGGGGCTCCAGTGACGCACGATTGATGATGGTGAATGGCTTGTCAAACACATAGGTATTATTGCTCGGATAAAAATACCGTACCTGGTCCGTCTCTTTGTGCCGTAGAATATAGCCGAATGTCATATTCACTTTGAACGCTGTCACTTGGTCTCTGAAAATGTTCTCGGCATAGTTAGGAAGATACGCGAGGTCCTGTAGCCGGAAATTATACAAGTCTTGAATAGGGCGATGACGGTGGAAACATCGTCGGATGGTGCTCCAATGGCGCCGATAGATGTCACTCACAGGGTGGTTTTCGGGCAAGGCGTCAGCGGGAGGCACAGCTGGATCCTCAGGAAAGTCGTGTTCGCCTCTCATATTCTCACGCGCCAAGGGAGATCTCGATCGGTCACGTTGCCTCATCCTGATCGTATATACTCCTGTAAAATAGAGCCGATTTTATTTCTTTGGAGGGGCAAGGTCAATAGGACTTGCGCTTTTTATACTACTAAAATGTGAAGTAGATTACATCTTACATAGGCCTATGCATATCACCTTGAAGTATTCTGGGGCATGGTCAGTACTTCCCAATTTTCCCTTTGTCTACTACTCGCCGATTTTTTGATTTTTTTTTTTTTTTTTTGATTTATTTATTTATTTATTTCCTCGAGAGCTACAACATGACACCTCACTTTACCCAATCGGGCCACTAGTGCTCCACCTAGACTCCAACATGTCCACCCCGTATGGATTTATACATACATTGGGCTAATATCCCAGTATATGAGTGTCTATGGGTCTATATGCATCTATATACAAGCCTACCCGGTACTTAAAAAAACATTTCATAGCTTTTCCCATCGTATTCTACAATCTCACAGCCCAGAGTAAAATCCATAAAAAAAATGACCACCACCCAAAACACGCAAAAAAGATAGAAATGTGCGAATCAGGGGAGATTACCTTTGCCTACAAGAGAAATTGGCCTAGTCTGAGTTGTCTCCCTTGCATCAAAGCGTATAGATGGGGCTGTGGTTTGGATGGCACTATTATCCGGGAACCGGGGAAATTGGCATTGTTGGTCAGCCATTTTTCTTAGCGTTTGTTACACAAAACAGACCTGTACGGAATATTTCCACCCTTTTAAATCATTCATACCCAACAAAATTATATCAAACTAATTCATTCATATGTAAGTGATTCATATACCGCGGAAGACCACGTGAAGGTCCCACCGATGACGTTCGATGAACGTTCGTCATTTTTCTTTGCTGGTACAAACTGGACAATAAATGCTCGACACTGGGGTGGCACTCTATCATAGACTGGCCGCAATATATGTATATTGGTTTCCATGGGTTCAGCTATTTGGTGTAAAATGTCTGTGGAGCGGACACAAAACTAGACATTTTTTTCAGGCATATTTTCTCATCGCATGGGTGGAAACAACTGCCGATCTAAGGAAAAATATTACCTCAAAGGCAGCAAGCGAGTTAGCAATGTAAGCCTGAACAATTATATTTTCAATGAATACAAGGTTGTCTTGAGAAATATATCTCAAAATATGATTAATTAATGATTTTCCATCATGACAAACGAACACCGGCTTCCAACAAATATGGCGGCAGGTATTCGAAGCTCGAAGTCAGAAAATTGCCAAACTTCAAAAATTCAGATCTCATCAACCAGAACGTCTTATGTGCTCACAGTTATTGACTATATCGTAAAATATGTATACTTGCTAACCTTAGTTGGATTCGTCATGAAATAATTTAGAAATAAGTAATTCGAGCACTTTGTGACATAGCAAAACGAAGAAGGGGGGGGGGGGATTTCCTAGCATAGATATTTTTAAAAAATAAGTTATATTACATACGTGTACGGTGTTGATTGGTGTTACTGAGTGATACTGGTCAGCTGCATCTCATCAATGAGGCGAACACGGTACTTTTGAAGCTTCACTAAAAAGTATGACTCCATGACTGTGGGTTCAGGCTGGTGAAAAACGGTGTAATAGTCTGGTGAATTTGCACTGGTAAAATGAAAAAAAGTAAAAGGTTCTCCACAGCTCATACAAGCAGGCAAGCAGGCTGGCTAGAGGTGAGGCAGGCAGGCAGGCAGGTAGTCAGGCAGGCAGGTAGGCAGGCAGGCAGGCAGGCAGGCAGGCTGGTCAGGTCAGTCAGGCAGGTAGTGCAATGAATACACCCCCACCCCTAAAAATCGCCTCCTTTTATACGTTTTTCTACAATCCGCCATTTTAAACCCACCACCACCACCACCCACAGGCCGCCATTTTAAACCCACCACCACCACCTCCCACAGGCCGCCATTTTAAACCCACCACCACCACCACCCACAGGCCGCCATTTTAAACCCACCACCACCACCTCCCACAGGCCGCCATTTTAAACCCACCACCACCACCACCCACAAGCCGCCATTTTAAACCCACCACCACCACCTCCGACAGGCCGCCATTTTAAACCCACCACCACCATCTCCCACAGGCTGCCATTTTAAACCCACCACCACCACCACCCACAGGCCGCCATTTTAAACCCACCACCACCACCTCCCACAGGCCGCCATTTTAAACCCACCACCACCACCTCCCACAGGCCGCCATTTTAAACCCACCACCACCACCTCCCACAGGCCGCCATTTTAAACCCACCACCACCACCTCCCACAGGCCGCCATTTTGAACCCACACCCACATCAGCCGCCATTTTGAACCCACACCCACATCAGCCGCCATTTTGAACCCACACCCACATCAGCCGCCATCTTGTATGTTTATTTTTTGCGGAGACATACCGGACAATAAACGCCCGACCCTGGGGTCGCCCTGATCCTAGACTCGTCATAATCAGATCGTACAACACCTATAGGGTATCTTTATTATTATATTCCATCCCCCTTAAATTTTACCCGGTGGGGACAAACATGTTGGCACCCTCCGCAATTTCCTCCGCAAAATCCTCAACCGGAAGTGACGTCATACCTGCGCAGAAACACCTGCGCACTCGTCAAAATGTGACCTGTAATAGCCTTTATATACTACTATCGTCAGATGGATAAGGAATTCTCGTGTGGCAGCATAGCTCTTCTTAGAAACGTCCCATGAATATGAATTGAGAACTCTATATCCCCGATGCTTTCGAAAGTGCCCAAATCTTAACGCTATTTAGAAGCCAGTCAATATAAAAGAACTTCAAGCGTCTATTTGGGATCATTTTTAGGAGAAAAAAGTGCTAAAAGGGAGTTGTAGCGTTTACATAGGAAAACCTTCCTTAGTGGTTACTTTAGTAAAGCCTAAAATAATTTCTGTAATTCTGCACCGTAATATGCTGTATAACATATAAATAAAATACCCAAGGTGTTTTTTGTCAACACTCGCAGTGACGTAAAACAGCGTCGATGTACGTTTGAAATAGGTCTTTCGTCCATTTTTGAACTATTTGAAGTGCAAGATCTCGGCAGCCAATGGGAATATTTCCGTGAAATCAACCCCAACATATTCAGAATAAATGTCGATCACATAATCAGCAATTTTGCGTTTCCTTTTGGGTTTTCCATTAAATTATTGTATGAACTCTTGGTTATATTGTCAAAAACATATTTCAGACAGGTACCGGTATACAAATAACACGTTGCATAGCAAAAAAAACAACTAAAAAAGATAGCAGACACAAAGACTTGCATGGAGAAAGGATGAGAGACCAACATAGCTGTATAGCGGAGAGAGATAGCCGACCAACACAGCTGTATAACGGAGAGAGATAGCAGACCAACAAAGCTGCATAGCGGAGAGAGGTAGCAGACCAACATGGCTGCCTAGCCGAGAGAGAAGGCAGACAAACAGAGCTGCATAGCAGAGATATATAACAGCACAGATATATAACTTCTACATTAACTTTGCAGGCAAACCGAGCTGTATAGCAGAGAGAGGTAACAGAGCTGCATAGTTGCTGGATAGTTAACAGGCGAAAAAAGCTGAAAAACAGAAAGACAGCAGAGCAACAGCGTTACATAGCAGAGAAAGTTAGCAGTCCAATAGAAACATAGCAGGGAAAGATAGCAGACCAACGGAGCTTTATTGCAGTGAAAGCTAGCAGAGCAACAGAGCTGTAAAACCGAGAAGGATAGCAGACAAACCAGAGCAGCGAAAGACAGCAGACCAATAGAGTTGCGTAGCAGAGAAAGATTGCAGACCAACAGCGTTGCATAGCAGGGAAATATAGCAGTCCAACAGAGCTGCATAACAGAGAAAAAGAGCAGTCTAACAGAGCTGCATAGCCGAAAAATATAACAGACCAACAGAGAAAGACAGCAGTTCATCAGAGCTTTATAACACAGAGGCTAGCAGAGCAACAGAGCTGTGTGGAGGATAGCAGACCAACAGAGCTCCAGAACAGAGAAAGACAGCAGGCCAAGTGTTTCATAGCAGAGATACAATAGCAGACCAATAGAGTTGCATAACAGAAAGATGGCAGACAAACAGAGGCATAGCATAAAAGACAAAAAGAACTGCATAGCAGAAAATATAGCAGTCTAACAGGGTTGCATAGCAGAGAAAGATAGCAGACCAACCGAGCTTTATAGCAGTGAAAGCTAGCAGAGCAACAGAGATGTAATTCAGCGAAGGATAGCAGACGAAGAGAGCTCCAGAGTACAGAAAGATCGCACACTATGAGTTGCATAGCAGAGATATAATAACAGACCAACAGAGCTGCATAGCAGAGAAACAGCATAACAGAGAGATAACAGACCAAAAAGCTGCAGAACAGAGAGACAGCAGACAAACAGAGCCACATAGCAGAAAATATAGTACATCAACATAGCTGCATAGCAGATCAATGAAATTTCCATAGTGGAAAAGACAGCAGAAAAACTAGAGGTTCCGCTTTGACCCTTGAGTTGCCGCTCCGGCATGAAGCCTATGCTGGTTTTTATTTGGGCAAAAACATACGTCTCCCCCAACCTCCCACCTTGCCTTGAATGGGCACATAATTTAAGGGAAAGTGCTATAAAATGAATGTAGCAATAAGTATCTTAAACAAAGCTGCGTATCTAAAAATATTAATTACAAAGAAGCGATTTTCATTGTATATACATGTACAAGTAGATGAACGGTTGGACGGACATCGGACACGGATGAATGCATGCACACATACACTAAAACCTGATCAAATGCGGGGGCTATCCCAATGAAGCTTCCATCCAAGTTTGGTGAAATTCCATCCAATAGTTCTCAAGGTATCTTGCAGACAAAGCCTGTATATACATGTACAAGCAGATGGACGGACGGACACCGGACGAATGCAGGCACACACACCAAAACCTAGTCAAATGAGGGGGCTATCCTAATGAAGCTTCCATCCAAGTTTGGTGAAATTCTGTTCAGTAGTTCTCCAGATATCTTGCAGACAAGCCCTGTATATACATGTACAAGTAGACGGACGGACGGACACCGGACATGGATGAATGCACGCACACACACCAAAACCTAATCAAATGAGGGGGCTATCCCACTATAGCTTCTATCCAAGGGGAGTGAGATTCCGTCCAGTAGTTCTCAAGATATCTTGCAGACAAGGCCTGTACATACATGTACAAGTAGATGGATGGACAGACGGACACCGGACACGGATGAATGCACGCACATACACCAAAACCTAATCAAATGAGGGGGCTATCCCAATGAAGCTTCCATCCAAGTTTGGTGAAATTCTGTCCAGTAGTTCTCCAGATATCTTGCAGACAAGCCCTGTATATACATGTACAAGTAGATGGACGGACGGACAGACACCGGACATGGACGAATGCACGCACACACACCAAAACATAATCAAATGAGGGGGCTATCCCACTGAAGCTTCCATCCAAGTGTGGTGAAATTCCGCTCAGTAGTTCTCAAGATATCTTGCAGACAAGGCCTGTATATACATGTACAAGTAGATGGACGGACGGACGGACACCGGACACGGATGAACGCATGCACACAAACCAAAACCTAGTCAAATGAGGGGGCTATCCCAATGAAGATTTCATCCAAGTTTGGTGAAATTCCATCTAGTAGTTCTCCAGATATCTTGCAGACAAGCCCTGTATATACATGTATAAGTAGATGGACGGACGGACGGACACCGGACACGGTTGAATCAACCCACATACACCAAAACCTAATCAAATGAGGGGGCTATCCCAATGAAGCTTCCATCCAAGTTTGGTGAAATTCCATCCAGTAGTTCTCCAGATATCTTGCAGAGAAGCCCTGTATATACATGTACAAGTAGATGGACGGACGGACGGACACCAGACATGGATGAATGCACGCACACACACCAAAATCTAATCAAATGAGGGGGCTATCCCACTAAAGCTTCCATCCAAGTGGGGTGAAATTCCGTCCAGTAGTTCTCAAGATATCTTGCAGACAAGGCATGTACATACATGTACAAGTAGGTGGACGGACGGACACCTGACACGGATGAATGCACGCACATACACCAAAACCTAATCAAATGAGGGGGCTATCCCAATGAAGCTTCCATCCAAGTTTGGTGAAATTCCATCCAGTAGTTCTCAAGATATCTTGCAGGGGACGGACAGACATCCATCCAGACATCCAGACTGACAGACAGACAGACAGACAGCACAAACACTAAATGTCTCCCCCCAACATAGTTGGGGGAGACATAATAAAGCTGCATGGCAGAGAATATGACAGACCAACATAGTTACATGCAGAGAAAGATAGCAGACAACAATGCTGCATAGTGAAGATAGAGAGCAGACCAGTAGAGCTGCATAGCAGAGATATAGTAGCAGACTAACAGAGCTCAATAGTATACAGACAGCATAGCTGCATAGCAGAACAGGGCTGCATAGCAACGAGACAGCAGACTAAAACAGCTGTATAGCAGTCAGAGATAGCAGACCAACAGAACTGTATAGAGGAGATATAGTAGACCAACAGAACTGCAGACAAAGAGCAGGCAAACCGAGTTGTGTAGCAGAGATAACAGACCGACAGATCTGCATAGTTACTGGATAACCGAAAAGAATTAAGACAAAAAGAGCAGACCAACAGAACTGCATAGGAGAGATACAGTAGACCAATAGAACTACATAGCAGAGACGAAGAGCAGGTACACTCAGCTCTATAGCAGACAGAGATAACAGAGCTGCACAGTTGGTGGATAGCTGAGAAAGTTAACAGAACAAAAGAGCTCCATAGCAGGGGAAGATCGTAGACCAACAGCGGTGCATAGCAGAGAAAGATCACAGATCAAAGGAGCTTTATAGCAGAGGAAGATAGCAGAGCAGCAGAGCCGTATAACAGAGAAGGATAGCAGAGAAGGATAGCAGTCAAACAGAGCTCCAGAGCAGAGATAGACAGCAGACCAACAGATCTACATACCAGAAAAAGATATCAGTCCAACAGCGCTGCATAGCAGAGAAAGATAGCAGGCCAACAGAGCTGCACAGCAGACAAATATAGCCGATCTGCAAAAAGCAGCTATGGTATGTCTAGGTTCTCATGATTCTATATCCCAACTATGGTCAACAATCCAAATATTTGATCATCTTATGATTTACGATCACCAGACACTATGATATGAGGAAGAATATACATGAGCATAAAATGCTGAGGGTCAAGAGCCAATAAACCCATTGATGTGGACATTGAGAGCTAACTGGCCGATCATCATGATGGAAACTCATTTGCTGATGCAGATCATCAGGTTACATCCCAGGAAAGAGTATAGAGCAAGGAAGCATGACAGGATAATTTAGAGCAGGCATACACACACATCAAAAACACACACACACACACACAGTGCCATCATGAAAACCATGCAGTGCTTGGAAGAGGATATGGGCTTCCCACCCACAGAGGCTCTGAAAAATTTAATCAAAGATGAAAACAGGTGTTTGAGAACTTGTTACCCTCACAGTATTCTTGATTGGTTGAAGACAGTTCTGACACATAAGATTGGTGGCTTCTCATTGAACAAAAGTAAAAAGATAGTAATAGATGCATTGGACGCAGATAGCAAAAGAAACTGACAATGGCAGATGATGCTTTCGATGCACAACATGGGTGGCACTGAAACGGGGGCTATTTAAATGTAAAATAGGCTGTTGGAATAATTCCACTAACTCTTTGATGTTCAGTCCCATGGCGAAGAACCATACAATTTGTAGTCTCACACATTTCTCTCAACAAGGGTCTCTAGTGGATTAGTCATGTTAGTGTAATTCTACACATATATATATTTGTAAACAGAACTTGTGACCGATGTGACAGACATTTATAATGAAACCAACTTGATAAAAGGATAAATAATAATCTCTGCATGTTACCAATATTTGTAAAATATTTTACTTTTTCAGATTATAGAAAGCATATCATTCAGCAGTAAATGAAAAATGAAAGCATCCAAGGCTGCTAAAAAACAGGGAAGGAATTGGTCCTGTTCAATATATTTCTGATGTGTCTCTCGTTGCATACGTGATGTGAATTTGTGAAGCTTAGCTCTAATTATTGAAGATACTTCATCAATACTGTAAAGAAAGTCTAGGCAAATGAGAGTTGCATATGTGGTACCAGTGGACGATGGAAACAATTTTGTTGAGGCGTTCAACTGTTATCACAATTGTTTGACAACCCAATGAAATTACCTTTCCCCGATAAAGAACACAACACCGAAGATTAAAAATTGTATATTATCTGAACTAAACAAGATAACATTTTGGTAGTAACCCTACAATATTGCAGAGGTCGGTGTCGGCATCATAGTGAACGTTGTTGCCCAGGAAGCAGATCGGCTTTCATTCATGGTTTATGTATTCATGCACACAGCAACCTGCAGCCAAAGCTCAATGACATTGTTATTGTAGACATTTACAAGAATGAAGTCACTGAATCTGATTCATATTCATAATTTATTTGTGTGGCAATTGACAACCAGAAAATAATATAAGTAGCCTATAGGTCTTCTTCAAGATTACACGTATGCCTACCGGTACATCGAATAATTATTTTAAAATCCATTCAGCAATTGCACACAGAAAAAATACCCTTACGTTACTAAAAAATTCAATCACAGACACAGAAAACCATTATTAACATCAAAAAATAAATTTACCTCCACTGCCTGGCCCAAACGAAAAATTATTTTGTCAACTTCAACAGGTCAGAGCAAAGCACTAAGTGGGGTATATATCCAATCTAATTAAAATTAAATCCTAACGGCTTCCCCATTTGGATATGTCGCTGTTAGGATCTAACCGGCTTGCAGTAAGGCGCGTGTTGACCGATCCGGAGAGGTTTTCATAGTGCTTTGAAGGGAACGTAATGACAAGTGCTTTCTGGTTGGCTCAGCCGAAGCACACGCCAAGCTGTGGGGGAATCTTCTGATGTTGCCGCCCACCCGCCAGGTTGGCTCCATAATGCGGGGTAGAATTATGGACTCGTCCTTGACGTAACCTTGAGTCCATGAACCTATCCCCCATGCCCGACTCAAGTAAAGTACATTCTCAAAGAGAGCCGTGTCTACCCGCGGGAGACCAAAGCGACTCTCATGTAAACTGGTGACATTTTTGAATCTCCAATCTCAAAGCGAGGCAGCATGACATCACTCGCTCGACCGGGACTATTCTCCCGCCGGTAGACACGCAAAATGGTACATCTTCAGAAAATTTATGACCCAACCCAAAGATCACAAGATCATTATTGTTTAGCATCATCAGATAAACAAGAATAGTACGATCAGACAACATGCAGGCGAAAATACGGTATAATTGACGTAATTCGTTGTTTTCCGCGTTTCAATGGTTGATCTTCAATGCAGAATCTAGGTCAACTAAATTTATATCTGCTGCTTCAAACGAGTAGGCCATAAATAAAGTTCAACGTTCAGTTTTATTTTTTTAACAACAAAACTTGCATAATGATAGCAACAAAAGTGCATGTCATAGGGCGTGTGAACTATGTAGTGAAGGAAGAACAGAAATGCTGCAACTGCCTTGCCCTGATCAAGTACATGTCACACTAAGAACCCGGGATAAATTTTCCAAAGATGTACCGTCTTGCGGTAGACACGGCTCTCTTTGAGAATGGATCGGAACTGTACGAACTACTTCCTGTATTAGATAACTCGCTTTCACGGCCAAGTATACATACCGACAATAATTTGTTCGCGATTGATATGCTCCGAAACGGAAAGAGTCATTTTCCAATTATATAGCCCACGTTATGTTTAGCAATTCGCTTCTAACTCGGCGGAGTCAGCAGGTCAATGACAAGCCGGATACAGACGGTAAAAATCATACGCCGCCTACTCACCCCCCAAATTTTGGGGGGGATGGCTCCCATTTACACTTGAGACTCTTTCTCGCAGTAGGGAGTCTCGCGAGACGAGAATGAAGTAAAGTAGTTAAAATGCGGTTGTGATGTCATAAGACTATTAAATATTCATGAGCTGGGCGCTTCGAACACAAAATTCAATTGAAATCAGTAAGATCCTACATAGCGACATATACGATTGGGGAGCATTGATAGGATATTAACTTATTAAGATTGGGTATATATCCCACCTAAGATATTAAATCAAAGTTTGGATATTGAAATATATCCTAATTGGGATATTTTCACCGATTTTCATACTAAACGGCAATGTCGGATTTCGGCATCAAAACTACCAAAAACAAGATAGAATCTACTTCACAAAACTGACAATACGATTGTATAATTTTGCTGAACTTTTCTCGTCGACATTATTATCTGTGCAATTGCAATTACGTGCAATACTTTTTGATGCTGTTGTTGCAGTATACTTCCCATCAATAACCGCTGTTGTATGTCTTTAAACGAACAGAAGAACTACTAGCACAATATGCCAGCTTGAACATATGGAAGTATGGAAAAAATATTCAAATTGCGATATTTTATCCCAATTGGGATATATATCCCAGTTAGTCCTTTTCCCTGACCTGTTCAACGAGCTGTCATTACGGATATGGTAAGAATCAAGAACATTACTTTTGCTGGATGACAAATGATGCAGGACGATAAGATCAGTCAATTTGAAAATTGCAGTAAAAAAGGATGCTTTCGCTTGATGAAATAAATCAAGTTTTCCTTGCAAGAAATGTTTTCAAACTTAGCACACAAAACGGCGGCTTTCAGTCATGCCATGTGCATGCTTTCAGTCACGCAGTAGCGCGGAAACTTGCAACATTCATTTATTTGATAATATTAACACGTGTGCGCCGGGAAACAAGTAATGAATTCAGTGACGGGTATAAAACGTTTTACACACCTCGATCTGTCCGAATGTCACACTCGCACAGTGTCAAAACTCTCCAGTCGACTGATGGAATGAAAACGAAACTGCCTCCTCGTCTCTCCTTTTCAAACTCTCTCACCGGGACTGCACTATAATTTTGGCAGTGCGGTTCAGCCGATCTTAAAACATGACGTCTTTTCGTAAATTCGGTGTATTTCATTGGCTATCAGAACCGAAGATGAAGTGGGCATATTCCGTGACTACGACCTGTGCCATATTGACCAGTTTACAGACAAAACACAATCTTTCGAAGAAAATCTCTCAAGATATCAGCAGAAGTGTTGTCCAGGAAACGCATTCGACATATTCTTCAATATCTGCACCTAGAAACGGCTCGTCGTGAGATTAATTCAGAGAAATTATTCGAAACTAGGTCGAACTACTTCATAGCGCATTCAATAAACGGAGTGACGCGGAACTTTCAGTCATTCTCTCATTTTGCGCAGGGGTGTTGTAATGAAAACCATACCGCTTGGATAGATCACACCTCTGAAATTACCCATAAGCCAGTTCACCTAGCATGGCAAGAAACAGGGAATTTTCCCTGTTTAAAAAATGAGTATCGAGATACAATGTAAAATCCTCATGGTTAGATGGACTGAGCTATGCTGGGATGCATCCTCTCATGGCATCATATTATATACATGTACCTCCTCTCCTACCAGTACACCCCTAGTTTGGAAGGTTACAAATTCTGACAATGGTTGTTATATTATGCAGACTTGTACATGTAGCTCACATGATGACTTGAAGTTTGACCCTATCAGCTAATTGAACCAAGCCATTGACCTAGGTCATGCATGTGGCTGTGCTCTAAATGGTATAGAGGGTCTGGTGGAGGGGATGTTTGTGTGTAAGTCCCCAAGTAACATACCATGAATACATTTTTTGCAAGAATGGAAGCCTAGAAAATTAGAATTTCTTGCCAACATGGCAAACATATAAGTCTGCCTTAAACTATTTTCTTCTGTATATATTAAGCGTACTAAATAAAGTTTTTATCAACCAGCGATTTATGACATCCTTCCAGAAAAACCTCTGTCAACCTCTGAATAGTATCCATTTTGTATTCATGCTCTAAAACAGGAAAACTGACATATGAACATATATAAGAATAGCAAAAAAATTTCAACTTCACTAACATAAACCAGGTGAAACAAAATCTAGCCAAAATAGTTAACCAAACTATCTGCAGTAGCTGAATAACTTGAGGACTTTTGTCTTCTGCTCTTCCTCTCAAAGCCTAAAGCAGTTAAATAAACAACCAGTCACCCTGGCAATGGTACCAACTGAGCTCATGTTTTTCCTCACTATAAGACAGGACCATTAGTCCCTACGGGTCTAATTCGGCCCGTAAAAACACAAGAGCATAGATATGTGAGTGTTATGTAAATACACCCAAATCAGCTCCCCCGAGGGGATAATGAAATGTGTATCACGTAATCCTTGTTGTGGTTGATTTTCCCCATCTCTGTTCCCGTATCTTTTTTGAGATGTGATGAAGGTGTACCGATACTACGCAGGATTATATTAGATGTTCTTGTGAGAGAGGAGATTGGGTGCGAGCTTTAATTTAGCAGTTTTCACGAGATGTGGTGTGGACATGTGCCAAGGGACCTTAAAGTAGTCAATGACAGGCATCAAGGTAAGGATGGTGGATGGAAGGTGAATGATCAAGAGGATGGGAAACAGAAGGATGGTAGGAAGAATGCTGGATGCTGAAGGAGGGTAGGAAAATGGCGAAAATAGGTCAGAGGATGGAGGAAGGATGGTAGAGGAATAGTGGATGATGGTGAAGGATGTTTGGATGACATTGGAGGAGGGTAGAAGGATGGTGGAAGTGGGCCGAGTTGATGGTGAAGACTGGACGATCATGGAAGATGCTGAAGCTCACTCACTCACTTATGTCCCCAACTCCTCCAGAGGACTGCTCTCTATTCTCAGTCTAACAGCATTTACTGCGTTAAGACGGGCCTGAAAGTGCATTTAGCCAGCATATTGGCAGAGCAGATAATGCCGGAAGGATGGCAAGATCAGTCGAGGATGGGGGTAGGGTGGAATACATACAAATGTATACTATCTCGCACTCTCTCAATTAATCGTATGTCCAATCCTAGACACGGAGGATCACTGAGAGCTTTCATGGGATATCCTGCAGAGCACCAGTCAGCAAAAAGAAAAGAAAAAAATTCACCACGTATGCATGCGCATGATAACCAGTCAAAGTTACGCTACATTGAGGACACCAACCTATCTGTACTGTACAGAGTGAGCGCTTTCTTTGGATAGCACATACGACACACTTTACCAACAAAAACCCTCCCTATGCATGCTGAGATGAATCTTAATTTTTGGTACACTTTAACAATACAACTAAATAAATAAGTTTCCAAAATTTAGTAGCTGTACCGAACACAAACTGGTTACATTCAACATACATCACAAAATCAGAGATTCAGGCCTTCAAGTGCCTGACAGTGAACGCGCCCATCACAGTCCGATAATTGTAAGCTAATGACAAGAGGATCTTTTTGTCCATTGTTACTAAGAACAAACGATTGATTTGAAATTTTGTTTGCAGAATTTCGAATTTGAGCGAAAAAAAGATTGAAAAAGGGACACTGGAAAACACCAAAATATTATCTTTCTAAGTTTCAAGATTTCTAGAAACTGTACTTGTGTCGGTTGTTATAGTACAAGAGAAATGAGCAAAGTTAGTCTGAAAGTGAATGTATATGTACGGAGGATCCTTCGTCTTCGTTTTGTAGTATTTTTATTTTATTTATTTTTTTGCACCTGTCATCATTGGGTACTGAAAGCGAAGACAAATCTCTTTGACACTTTGGCATGAGCTATGAAACCTACTTAAGATTTTATAATTAGGAACGAATGCTAATTCTGTTCGGTTTACTGGGCTAGTTTGAGATATCTCTTTTAAGATACCATACTAAAAAATAATAAGATGGTACAATACCTAATACTGAAGGGATCCGGTCCGCGCAGTAATGTTGAAACTTCGAAAGTGTCTGAATCCTGATTATCTCCCTTGGATCGAAACCTGCAGTAGTCTACAGTTGTCGAGTTGTGACGTGTCACAAGAGTGACGTCCCTTCATATATGCCCAACCGTTTGCCGACTCTTGTGATGCAACGTCACAACTCGGGGATTTTCGAATCGGATCAAAAAGGTATCTTGCACACCTAGGCCCCATGTGGGACCGGTGTACCAAATTTCAGAGAGACCCATGAAATATTTCCAGAGAATTCATGATAACTAGGTTTCCAGGGGAAACTCAAGATGGCCACCTGGTGGCCATATTGGATTTTCGAATTGGACCGAAAAAGGTATTTTGCACAACTAGACCCCAATGGGAACCTATGTACCAAATTTGAGAAAGATCCCTGAGAAATCATGATAACAAAGTTGCATGGGAAAATCCAATATGGCCGCCTGTTGGCCATATTGGATTTACGAATCGGACCAGAAAAGGTATCTTGCACAACTAGACCCCAAGGGGAACCTGTGTACCAAATTTGAGGAAGATCCATGCAGTAGTTCCTGAGAAATCGCGATAACAAGGTTTCATGGGGAAATCCAAGATGGCTGCCTGATGGCCATATTGGATTTTTGAATCGGACCAGAAAAGGTATCTTGCACAACTAGACCTCAAGGGGAACCTGTGTACCAAATTTGAGAAAGATCCATGCAGTAGTTCCTGTGAAATCGCGATAAGGTTTCATGGGGAAATCCAAGATGGCCGCCTTGTGGCCATACTGGATTTTTGATTCGGACCAGAAAAGGTATCTTGCACAACTAGACCTGAAGGGGAACCTGTGTACCAAATTTGAGAAAGATCCATGCACTTCCTGAGAAATGACAATAACAATGTTTCATGGGGAAATCCAATATGGCTGCCTGGTGGCCATATTGGATTTTCGAATCGGACCAGAAAAGGTATCTTGCACAACTAGACCCGAAGGGGAACCTGCGTACCAAATTTGAGAAAGATCCATGCAGTAGTTCCTGAGAAATTGTGATAACAAGGTTTCATGGGGAAATCCAAGATGGCTGCCTGATGGCCATATTGGATTTTTGAATCGGACCAGAAAAGGTATCTTGCACAACTAGACCCCCAAGGGGAACCTGTGTACCAAATTTGAGAAAGATCCATGCAGTAGTTCCTGAGAAATCGTGATAAGGTTTCATGAGGAAATCCAAGATGGCTGCCTGGTGGCCATATTGGATTTTCGAATCGGACCAGAAAAGGTATCTTGCACAACTAGACCCCAAGGGGAACCTGTGTACCAAATCTGAGAAAGATCCATGCAGTAGCTCCTGAGAAATCGCGATAACAAGGTTTCATGGGGAAATCCAAGATATTAAACATTTATAAACAATGTTTCTATTTGTTACCAAATCAAACCTGTTTCAATTATGCCATTAATCTCCGTCAGGAAGATGATACAACGTAGAAAAACGGAAGTTTAAAACTAAAAGTTAGCTCCCCTAGCGGAGAGTTGTCCGCCCCTAGGGGAACTCTCCCACCTCATTCCAGCAGGATTACTATAAATGCTCAGCTCAAGCAATATTCGCCCTCTATTCTCATTATAATTACCGAGACCTGTAGTGTTTAAGGCCGGCATGAGGGGACGGAGGGAGGGTCCATTAAATTGAAACAGGTTTGATTTGGTAACAAATAGAAACATTGTTTATAAATGTTTAATATTTGTAGCCCAAATCGTAACCTGTTTCAATTATGCCACAGTACCAACATATGGAGGCGGGAACCTCGGCCTTGTGGTAACTCCCATAGTAGAATAGTAATCGCTGGAACGACACAGACATGGGTATAAATCTGAGACATTATTACACATCAATTTAACCCTGGCTACCGACACATAGGGTAATTGAAGGAATTGATACAGTTTTACTTATCTGAGTGTCTCCATCCATGTAGCTGTGCTCGTGATGTGGTACACATTTCCACCAAGTTGCAGGAATCCCGGGGCACCGTAGGCAACAACAAGGTCCTCTTGGTAGACTCTGTATGACTAGGGGGGTCGTCAGCCGCAGCCGTTGCATACAGGGATATCCTTGGCCCAACCGTAAGTAAGGGGAGGACAAGCGCTGACAATACTTGGAAGGTACCAAGTCCACACCACTCTCAGTTCGCAAGCCTCTTGAGGTCAACTCACCATACTTGGAGTGATGATTACGATGCGTTGGAATTGACCGTGCTTGCTCCCTGGGTCCTGCTACACATTCGTCAACTCTCTGTACTTGCATTCACTAATGTTGACCCTAGGTCTGGAGCAGGTGTCTTTTGAGTTGAAAGCACAGAGGACCCAGCTGAGAACATCTAGAAGAAAGTCAGTTTCTGAAAGACACAAGCAAACCGCAGTTAAGGTAAAGTTTAACACTCACCATAGTGTCAGGCCTTCATATTGATGAAATGAGCATCCCCGGCCGGCCATCTGACTTATTTCTTCCTTCTAGTATGTGTTTGAATGGGAGAATGAGATGAGATGATACAGCAAGTTGTCTGATTTGCTGTGGTGATCCAAAATGCCGCCCCCCCCCCCTTTTTTGAAAATTTTTACTGGACCACGTGTTGGGCGGCTACCAAAGGCCCAAGCGTGGTCACACTATCTGATTGGAATGACATATCTCTCAGATAGAAATTGGTGAACGTGGAGTTCGCCGTCCAGGCACAAGACTGGACAATGTCGTGGATGGACAAGTTCTTCCATAAAGGCCATGACGTAGCTATGGCTCGGATTTCATGTGAAGAAGCAGTAGACAACAGTGGAGGGGTGTCAATGGCCAGTTGATAAGACCACTCAATGGTTTTCTTTAGCCAGGCAGCAATGGTATTTTTTGTAATGTCACGCCTTGCAGCTGGGCGAAGGGACAGAAATAACAGGCGCCGAGAGCCGCGAACGGGGTCGGTACGAGTAAGGTAGTGGCGGATGGCTCGAACAGGACATAGTAGCAGATCGTCCTCGAGACCATGTACAAAGTCTGATAACGCAGGAATGGAGTACGAGCGTTAAGCACACGGACCTGAACGAACAGACTCATTTTTGGCGATAAATTCAGGAATGGGCCGAAAAGCAATGCAAGACCAATTCGCTTTCCAGGTCATAGAAGATCTCTCAAGAGCATGAAGTTCAGACACTCTGGACGCCAAAGCAAACGCCGCCAAAAAGGCCGTCTTATAAGACACAGCTTTAATAGACGCGGATTCTAAGGGTTCAAAAGGTGGATGAATCAGAGCACATAGAACCACACCGATATCCCATTTCGGTAACAGTTGCCGAGTACGACGCGACTGTAATGCGAAGGCGCGAATTAGCGCAGAGATATCCTCATTAAGGCTAATTTCAGTACCCGAGGTAAGCCGTAACACCCTAGCCAGAGCAGATCGATACCCTTCAATGGTGCTGATTTGGAACTTCTTATCACGGTGGAGGTGAAGGAGGAAGTCAGCTACTAGGGAAACAGAGGCAGTGTCGGGATCGGCATCACGTTCTCGGCACCAGGAGACGAAGTAGGCCCATTTCGCCTGATAGAGCTGCGATGTGGAGGATCGGTTGGCTGAAACCATCGTCCGTGCAACCTCTGCTGAAAATCCTTGGAGTGAGAGTGCATTCTGGATAGTCTGCAGACGTGTAGGTTGAGCCACCGCGGGTTGTGATGGAGAATCCCGTGCGGTTGACATAACAGGCTGGGCCAAACTGGGAGACAACGTGGTGGAGCAGTGAGGAGCGGGACCAGAATCGGGAACCACTGTCGACGAGGCCACCACGGAACCACGAGTAGAATGATGCAGTCGTGTCGAGAAATCTTTTGAAGAACTTCCAGAATCAGGGCCATTGGTGGGTAGGCATAAGCTAGGAAGTTGTCCCAGTTGATGGACAGAGCGTCGATGGCGAAGGCTCGAGGATCCAGAATCGGACTGACGAACAGGGATAACTGGGCGTTGTTCCTCGTCGCAAATAGATCGATCAAAGGCGATTCCCAAATGCAGCAAATCTGTCGAAACACCTCCCGATGGAGCTGCCACTCTGTCTGAAGAACGGTGTCTGGCCTGGACAAGCTGTCCGCTAAGACATTGAGACGACCGGGAACATGGCGAGCATGGATATAACAATGATGAAGGCGAGCCCAATCGTACAGATCCCACACCAGACGAAACGTTGAAAGGGATCGGGTGGTACGCATCTTGTTGATGTGGGCAATGACCGTGGAGTTGTCCGTCGCGATGAGAAGCGACGAGTTGGTGAGACGTTGACTCCAATGTTGAACTGCCAGGATGACTGCTTTCATCTCTAAAAGGTTGATGTGAAGACTGGCATCCAATGTTGACCATCTGCCGGACACTTCCAAGTCGTCCAGATGGGCTCCCCAGCCGGTCTCCGAAGCATCGGTGTAAAGATGGTGAACCGGAACCGGAAAACGGAATGGTACCCCCTGCATGACGTTGTGGCGAGAGAGCCACCAAATCAGATGTGGATGTAGAGACGTCAACACCGGAACCGCCGGATTTAGGGAAGGAGTCTGTAGGAAGGGAGACAGATGATACTGTAGAGGCCGAACTTGTAGTCGGCCGTAATGCGTAAGACCCTGTGTGGAAGTAAGCAGACCCACCAGACTTTGCCACTGCTGCCGTGTCTGTGACGTTGATGACAAAAACTTTCGAACCAGCAGTTGAATTTTGTCCCAACGATCCTCCGGAGGGTACACCAGTTGTAACCGAGTATCGAATATCGCTCCAATGTAGCGGCGCACCTGAGCCGGAACTAACTCTGACTTGAGAGGATGAGGGATGAAACCTAGGTGTTGTAACACCAGTAGTGTGAACCGGACCTGGGCGTTGAGGAGAGACTCGTCCGCTGCCCACAGGAGTATGTCGTCTATGTAGACCTCGATCTGGATCCCTCGTAAGTGAAGAAAGGCCATAACCGGTGTAGTGATCCGGGTAAACAACCAAGGGGCGATGTTGACACCGAAAGGAAGAACCTGCCATTCGAAGCGACGATCGTCGATCACGAAGCGTAGGTAACGGCGATGACGTGGATGAATTGGAATATGAAGATACGCGTCCTGGAGATCGACTGAGGCCAACCAATCCTGGAGATGTACGCGGGCCCGAATCGATGACACAGAAGGCATCTTGAAATGAGGTGGAGTGATGAGATGAAGTTTGTTCAAACTTTTAGGTCGATCACCATGCGCATCTGGTCTGAGTCCTTCTTTGGGACCAGAAACACATGGCTGTAAAATCCTAGGCTGTCTTCGGTCCGTGGTAATTCCCTTACTGCTCCTTTGTCGATGAGCGTAGAGACCGAAGATAGCAGCGTCTGTAAGTGACCTACAGGAACCGGCAGACGAGAGGGACGAGGCCAAGCGATGAGTTTGGGTAGAGATAGGAAATTGAACAGGAAGCCCTCCTTTAACACTCTTATCACCCAGGCGTCGTCGGTGATGAGCCGCCAATTTTCGTAGAAGACCTGCAGACGCCCGCCCACGACCTGATGAGTAAAGGGGCGGAAGGCAGGAAGCTGAAAAACCTTGGTTTGAACAGGAACGGGGATAGAATAGTCATTTGTTGGAATGTCCCCCTCGTTTGGAAACTTTCCCACGAAAGGCACGGCGACCCCGGCCTCGTGGCAGTTTGTCAATCCCACGAAAATTACTCCGAGAGGTTCCTTCGTGTTGAGTGGTAGTGGTAGAAGACGTACGACCTCTTCTCGATTTACGCTCCGCGGTAAAACCCGGACGACGAGCTACGGATGCAATAAGGCGAGATGTCCGTTCGTCCCGCACCGTGGGCATAACAGATTCAATAGCACCGTTGAAGATGTACTTAGATGCCAATGGTTGATGAAGCAGTTGATCCTTAACTGAATAAGGGATATCCGGTTTAACCACCTTAAGCAAGGAATCCCGTTGTGCTTGAACAAGTGAAGCATATGAATATGAACTAGCTTCCATGACTCGTCGGTTAGCGTGAACTAGCGTGTCCAAGAAACCACGCAAATAAGCTACACGACCCGGGGATAAATAAGCCGACCCATCGGCACGCATTGATGCAGGATCTAAAGCAATACGAGAAGCCGCTAACAGAAACCAATCTGCGGTAGAAGAAGCCCGTTGTGTTTCTTGCAACATTTCCAAATTATTCTCCATAACTTTGGAAGTAACCGATAAAGGAGTCAACCTAGCCACCTTAGAAATGAGACTCAAATCCCGATCTCGTTTGGGTGGCTTGTCAGGTAACACGTTATCATGAATGTCATAATGAAATTGAAAACGAGGTTTACGCAACTTGTTGTCTTCCTCTAATTGTCGATCAAATTTCACTAAGTCATCCTGCCAAGCTGGTGACGGCGCACAGGAAGGCCGAGACGCAGAAGCCGGAGGCATAAAAGCCGAAGAAGCCGCCGATCGGCCTACAATACGTGATGGGAGAACAACAGAAGCACGCGGCATATCCGGTAGCAAAGATAAAAGCGCATCCATTTTATCTGCCCACTCCATCTTAGGCGCACGTTCCGGCTTTTCTTTTGAAGAGGCGGAATTATCAGAATCATTAGAATCATCAGATGAACTCGACGAAACCGACACCGGTGGACGCATGATATGACTTTGGCGAGGCAAATCGTGGACGACCGCATGATCAAGGAACGGAGTCCGTGATGAATGAACATGGCGCTCTCTATCAGAAGGCGATACCGAAAGCCGTGGCAGACGGCGTGGCGACGCAGGAGAATGTAGAATTGAAGTACGAACACGGCGAGCCGTAGTAGAATCACCCGGTAGACGAGACCTACGAACCGGAGAACGAGATCGTCGTACAGGCGACCGAGTACGACGTACCTGTGACTGAACTGGAGAACGTAAACGACGTTGCGGAGTACGTGAGCGTCGAGTAGAAGCATGGTACCGATGATGTGAATCAGCATACGCATAAGTCGAAGACCCCAAATCAGCAATTTGGACACTCAAAGGCAGGTCCGAACGACCCACCCTAGTTTTAGACCTGTGTTTTGATTTAACCCGTAAAGGAGAAACCGACACGTTACGATGTTTATTTCGTTTAGAGGTAACGGAGTGTGCTAAACCAATTGACAATGGGGAAATCGGAACAATAGGCGATCCCACTGCATTCTTTTGTCCGACGAGAACAATGGACGGGTCAGCCACGGTGGGTTTGGGTCGAGATGTCTTTGTTAAACTAGACAAAGAAACCGGTTTGGCTACTCCCGACATAGCCACACCTGTACAAGCTAAGCTGCCTAGAATTTGTGATTTATCCAGAACTGTTCCGCTGGGTGGAATATTTACAGAAGCAGAAGAGTTTTGAATAGTAAGCTCATGAGAAACATTTACACCGACACCAACGAAATCTTCGTTAGTTTCCATGTCATTTACCAAAGCAATTTCTAACAGGCGTCTGTCGACTTCCGAGAGAGACGGGTCGTCAGATGCCTGTAACAAGTGAGTCCGCCTGGCCTGGGCATAATTCTTCCAAGCCAGCGGACCCCATGATACACATTCGGCGCAAGAACTACGCCGATAACATAATTCTTTGCACGAAAAACAAACTGAGTGGGCGTCCAAACTGGACCAGAATTGCCCACACGAATTACATGCAATAGAAATCGGAAGCTCAGACATGACAATGAAAGAGTCTCCGACAACAAATAAACAATTTCTGACAAGAAATAACACAAGTCAAAACCGATAAGGATACTGAGGGTCGTTACAACAACAACCCAGGTTGTATAAACACTTCCTTCCTGATGTGTACTGGTCGAGGTACAACAGAGAATAGAGGACGAATATTGCTTGAGCTGAGCATTTATAGTAATCCTGCTGGAATGAGGTGGGAGAGTTCCCCTAGGGGCGGACAACTCTCCGCTAGGGGAGCTAACTTTTAGTTTTAAACTTCCGTTTTTCTACGTTGTATCATCTTCCTGACGGAGATTAATGGCATAATTGAAACAGGTTACGATTTGGGCTACAAATGGCTGCCTTGTGGCCATATTGGATTTTCGATTCGGACCAGAAAAGGTATCTTGCACAACTAGACCCGAAGGGGAACCTGTGTACCAAATTCAGAAAGATCCACGCAGTTGAGAATTGAGATAACAAGAATTGTTTACGGACCGACGACTGATGACGGACCACGGACGAAAAGCGATTTGAACAGCCCACCATCTGGTGATGGTGGGCTAAAAATAAGAACCGAGGCGACTAATTTTTTTGTAGTCTTCTAGAATACAACTAGATAAATCAGTTTCCAAATTTCAATAACTGGTTATATTCAAGCATATATCACGAATCAGAGAATCCATCAGAGAAGTGGCATAACTCACTAATAGTGAAATATAGGCCGACAGGAGTCCTTTTCGATAGCCGTCTGATAATTAAGTTTCAAAATTTGGACATACATGACAACGACAATACCCCGAGGCCAAAATGTCTGAGGGGTAAAAAGCTGCTCTGTGCACACTAAAGAGTATTGTGAGCTTTAAGTATAGGCACGGTTATGGTGTCACAACAAGAAACAGGGATTAGTATATAATTCATCTTTTATTATACATAATATATACTATGCAAGGCATACAATAATAAGGCAATTCCTAGTGTTATGCAAGGTGATCATGTTAATTAAACTGTGATGTAAACAACTCGGGCAGACAGACAACAGTTTCATTTACTAGGTGCCCTTATAAAAATCGTAGATGGACAGAACAAGAAAGTAGAATTAATTTCTCCTCTCTAAATAAATGTATTTTCTCTAAATTATTTGAACACTGGTGTTTTAAAAAAACAGCAATGATTATAAGCTGTACATGTGTATGAGAAATATAGTAAACCCTCTTTATAATACGTTTCTGCAGTAAAAAACTCTGTAATATTCTGATCTAATACATGTGGTTATAAAGAAGGTTCACTGAACATGGGAATTTAAACCTGGGACAGCTTAATTCTTGTCTGTACACAGTAGCCCCTACCCTGCAAACAGTGGATAATAAACTTTCCTTCACTGGTGTATTAAAGTGAGCGTAAACCCTCAAGTAAAGTTTCCATCAAATGAAAGACCATTGCAAACAGTGTGGGAAAATATTTATTGTAATTTTTTATGATTTTATTACACAGAGTAAACTGCAAATAAAGCATGGCATTCTATGGTGGTCTGTTGCAATCATATTCAGGGGTGTCAGAGCACATTTGAAAGTGGGGGGGCTGAACTCTATATCGGCCATGTTAAATGCTGGACTGGTGCTGTCTAAGATCGGACTTATAACATTGCAGTCGCGAAAAGTGAGGGGGGGGGGGGGTTGGGGCCCCTGCCCCCCCCCCGGTTCCACGGCCCCTGATATTTAGGTCCAGTGACATGACACTGCCTTAATACATATATTTCAAACTGTGTATGCACTTTCCAATGCTTGATTCAAGCTTAAGGTGTGTATACTCTGAGTTTCAACACAGACTCACAGTTCCAATGTGCATGTTTCACCAAAATCTGGGAGATGGTAATTCATAAGTGTCAAGTCAATTTGAATCTTGCATTTAATTTCCCAGATGTTGCTGAAACATGCACATTGGAACAGTGAGTCTGTGTTGAAACTCAGAGTATACACACTTTAAGCTTGAATCAAGCATTGGAAAGTGCATACAAAGGTAGTGTGACGTCACTGGACCTAAATATGATTGCAACAGACCACCATAGAATACCATGCTTTATCTGTGTAATAAAATCGTAAAAAAATTACAATAAATATTTTCCCACACTGTTTGCAATGGTCTTTCATTTGATGGAAACTTTACTTGAGGGTTTACGATCACTTTAGCATATACTACAGCTGAGGCATGCAATGTATGTATACGTTTTGCAATGGAGGGAAGATATGCCCTCAAAATTGAAAATTTCAAGTTCAACCTAGCTGTTCATTTCTATGCTGAGAATCCACGCTGTATTTACATGTACAATGTAATTTCCTGTTTTGCAACATAGGGCATCCGTCTTCCATTCTTAATACGACACTCCGATACTCAGAGCACTTGAACGCTGTCAATTAGCCAATGGGAATTTTCAAAGGGTGGAGAAGGAGAGAAGCATGTTTTTGTGAATACAGTGTTGTGTGGACATACAAGGGAGGGTGACAGGGGATTTGATCAAACTCACAGAAAATCTGATTTTGCTGACTCATCATAGCCGCCATATTGAATATACGGATGATCCTCACATGGCATGCAGATTATACAAATGTAGCAGTACATGATTACATGATCCGACAGTTCCTTGCCTTCAAGTTTGGTAAGGGATACCATTCTCTCCTCCCTCCCCCGCCAAACCCATGGCCAGATAGCAATAATGAGAGAACCAGAACCACAAGAGCATCAAGCTTCACCACACCAGAACAATAATATGGTGCCTATATGCTAAGCATAAAGGACGTACGAAGATGAATTGTGTTAACTATGGCCGGACTTAATTCAGCCAAGTCAAGGCTCCCAATCATTTGATCCAATATTACAAATCTTGTGATGAGGGTTGCACAATGAGCCTGCCAACAGCAACAGGTGTACTGATACCGTACTAAATTTTACCCACTAAAACATAGGAACTGTAAACCACCAAGGAAATATTTTATTTTACCGTAAAATATTCATCTTCAGATGTTTAGTGAGGCTGACAGCAAGACAACTTAAGATGATTTCAGTTGCCAAATTGCAATCACGATTTCATATTTTGACTGGATCCGTCACAGATTTGGAATTCAAATCGACCCGCTCTTCCGTCTGATTAACCTGCCCTCTGGACACCGGGGGAGCATAAAAGGACCCAAACCGAACCGGCCCACCCGATTACCTAAATCAAGTTCGGATCACGTTCACATGACAATAACAGAGGAAACAGAAACAAATGACAGATGCTATACATAACGATGTATCTCAATCATCTCTCTGTAACAGGAGAATTCACATCATCCAGGTTGATTTCATCACATCATCGCCAACTGCAAAATAGAGAAAATGTAAACTGAGATCCTGTGAAGAACTGTGAATAGATTATATAAATAGATCATTCTCTCATTGTCAGAGTCAGGTACATCCTCAGTGTAACTCCCTCTGTCAGACTGCTCCTAAACTGTCAGTGTAACTTCCTCTGACTGCTCCTAAACTGTCAGTGTAACTTCCTCTGTCAGACTGCTCCTAAACCATCAGTGTAACTTCCTCTGACTGCTCCTAAACTGTCATTGTAACTCCCTCTGTCAGACTGCTCCTAAACTGTCAGTGTAACTCCCTGTCAGACTGCTCCTAAACTGTCAGTGTAACTTCCTCTGTCAGACTGCTCCTAAACTGTCAGTGTAACTCCCTCTGTCAGACGTACTGCTCCTAAACTGTCAGTGTAACTTCCTCTGGCTGCTCCTAACACCTCTGACTGCTCCTAAACTGTCAGTGTAACTTCCTCTGACTGCTCCTAACACCTCTGACTGCTCCTAAACTGTCAGTGTAACTTCCTCTGACTGCTCCTAACACCTCAGACTGCTCCTAAACTGTCAGTGTAACTAACTCTGACTGCTCCTAAACTGCCAGTGTAACTCCCTCTGTCAGACTGCTCCTATACTGTCAGTGTAACTCACTCTGACTGCTCCTAAACTGCCAGTGTAACTCCCTCTGACTGCCCCTATACTGTCAGTGTTACTCCCTCTGACTGCCCCTATACTGTCAGTGTAACTTCCTCTGATTGCCCCTATACTGTCAGTATAACTCCATCTGACTGTCCCTATACTGTCAGTGTAACTCCATCTGACTGCCCCTATACTGTCAGTGTAACTCACGCTGACTGCTCCTATACTGTCAGTGTAACTCCCTCTGACTGCCCCTATACTGTCAGTGTAACTCACTCTGACCACCCCTATACTGTCAGTGTAACTCCCTCTGACTGCCCCTATACTGTCAGTGTAACTCCCTCTGACTGTCCCTATACTGTCAGTGTAATTCACTCTGACCACCCCTATACTGTCAGTGTAACTCCCTCTGACTGCCCCTATACTGTCAGTGTAACTCCCTCTGACTGTCCCTATACTGTCAGTGTAACTCCATCTGACTGCCCCTATACTGTCAGTGTAACTCACGCTGACTGCCCCTATACTGTCAGTGTAACTCCCTCTGACTGCCCCTATACTGTCAGTGTAACTCCCTCTGACTGCCCCTATACTGTCAGTGTAACTCCCTCTGATTACCCCTATACTGTCAGTGTAACTCCCTCTGATTACCCCTATACTGTCAGTGTAACTCCCTCTGACTGCCCCTATACTGTCAGGGTAACTCCCTCTGACTGCCCCTATACTGTCAGGGTAACTCCATCTGACTGTCCCTATACTGTCAGTGTAACTCCCTCTGACTGTCCCTATACTGTCAGTGTAACTCCATCTGACTGCCCCTATACTGTCAGTGTAACTCCCTCTGACTGCCCCTATACTGTCAGTGTAACTCACTCTGACCACCCCTATACTGTCAGTGTAACTCCCTCTGACTGCCCCTATACTGTCAGTGTAACTCCCTCTGACTGTCCCTATACTGTCAGTGTAATTCACTCTGACCACCCCTATACTGTCAGTGTAACTCCCTCTGACTGCCCCTATACTGTCAGTGTAACTCCCTCTGACTGTCCCTATACTGTCAGTGTAACTCCATCTGACTGCCCCTATACTGTCAGTGTAACTCACGCTGACTGCCCCTATACTGTCAGTGTAACTCCCTCTGACTGCCCCTATACTGTCAGTGTAACTCCCTCTGACTGCCCCTATACTGTCAGTGTAACTCCCTCTGACTGTCCCTATACTGTCAGTGTAACTCCATCTGACTGCCCCTATACTGTCAGTGTAACTCACGCTGACTGCCCCTATACTGTCAGTGTAACTCCCTCTGACTGCCCCTATACTGTCAGTGTAACTCCCTCTGACTGCCCCTATACTGTCAGTGTAACTCCATCTGACTGTCCCTATACTGTCAGTGTAACTCCCTCTGACTGTCCCTATACTGTCAGTGTAACTCCATCTGACTGCCCCTATACTGTCAGTGTAACTCACGCTGACTGCCCCTATACTGTCAGTGTAACTCACGCTGACTGCCCCTATACTGTCAGTGTAACTCCCTCTGACTGCCCCTATACTGTCAGTGTAACTCCCTCTGACTGCCCCTATACTGTCAGGGTAACTCCCTCTGACTGCTCCTAAACTGTCAGAGCAACTCCATCTGACTGCTCTTAAACTGTCAGTGTAACTCTGCTCTGTATGGTAAAGAACAAATTTCATTGGCTGCGCACAAAAGCTGCATTGCCAGGTTTTAACCTCAATACAATCAGAGGATATACCTGACAGTAGGAGGTATACAATCAGATACCATGGGAATATGGAGTAGAGTTTACTTTTTTTCTCCAGACACCTTTTCAAACTGTAGCATTTAACCAGTAAATGACAAATTATTATCAAACTATACAGATTTAGACAATAAACAATGGTATTGAGCTATAAAACTTTGGCTTGGATGAAGCGTCAAAAATAAAATATTACATAGGACACAAATGTTTTGACTGACATAAATTACAACATTTTTGTATACTCAGAATAACTGCAAGACATTGAGTCTCATTATTGTTGAATAACAGGGTGAAATCAACTCTTTCTCTCTGTCAACATATGAAGATAAACCCCATTACAGAGTTTACAGAAAGCACTCATTGTTAGCGTAGTTAGGACCAGATTTGATCTAAGGCCCATTCTCACGGTGCGATTTCTAGTAACAACTTGTAGCATACAACTCAGTTGCATCGTGAGAACACTCGTGCAATTTTAGTCGCATGCTACAAGTCGTATGAAATAGGACAGGTCCTATTTCATGCGATTAGTTGCATGCTACAAATCGGGGGATTCCCCACCAGAGTTGTTACTACAAATCGCACCGTGAGAATGGACCTTTAGCCAAGCCAGGGATCCAGACAACACGATTTGGGGCTGTCAGTCACGTGGTGAGGACACCTCAATGACAGCGATAAATCAAGCATGATAAATTGTACTTGAGAGAAAGCTAGGACCAGTGAACTAAATAAAGAAAATATATTTCATTCTCTGTTAGAATATAAATCATCAGATGTTAACGTAATCTCAGTGATGCTGATAGCAAGATCACATGGTTAAGATAAATTAGACTAGCAGACAATTCATATTATGTTGCAAAAGTGCAGCGAAGAGTAAAAATGTTGACTCCGATTCATTCCAGATTCATAATTTACATGGACTCTGCTCTTCCACCTGATTCCTCCAACCTCTGGACACTGCGTGCACAAACTCACCCAATTAAATAAAATGTGAATCTAGGCCCCAGTCCAAACCAGGCAATCTATGAACCAAAACCGGTTCTGGTTTTAGTCAGATTTTATCAGAGAGAAAATAGGGGTTTCACCTCAAAATTAGTGATTTTGCATGAATGCTCTTATTTACGGCCAGGTTATTAGAAAATTATAAGGCGTAACATTATTATTAAACATTACTCCAAGTATACAACAAACTGCTGTACTGTGACAATCAAACAATTTCTTTCAAAGGAGTATTTTATTTCTGGCACTTAAACTGAAACTCACTGGGGCCGACTCCTCACTAAAATGTACGACCTCCTTTATGACTGGTCTGATCAGAGATTGAGTCAGACTTTGAGAAAGATTATGATAGAATTATCATGACAACGACCCTATGAAATGGACACCAGAACTGACCAGATCATCGGCGTCATCATCCTGTGACGGTTCCTTCTTCTCGTCCACCTTGACTTTTCCGGACAGGAATTTGTTAGCCTCGTCCTTCGTCACTTTACTTTGTGCTGACTCAGACTTCTCTATCAGCCCAACCTTCTCTGTAATTCAACAAGAAATATCCATATAAAGCCAGACTGTCGTAAAAAGTTCATGTAAGAGGAGATACCACTAAGCTTTTCAACATGACTTCACATGTTAGCATATGGAACAATGGCCGACCACTTCCCCATTTGCTACTATTGGAAATCCCGTAAATTCACGTCACTTCGTCTTACATGAACTATATGCCCAGACTGTTCATAATATATCCTATGTGATCTGGATATATTGCTACAAGTTAGATTAAGAAATGTGGTGCAATTAAGGTGCATCAATTTAACAAGATAGGGCGCAGTTAGGGTGCATGCCTTATCTGCCTTATATACCGTATCAGGTTTAAGTTGTAGCATCACACGGAGGAATCAATGAAAATTCCCACCACTTGCAGAACTCAAAATGTCCCAGACAGGGTATTTTAACAAGAGACAGGCAGCAAAAATATCACCCCCGATTCAGCCTCTGGCAAGTTGTTCAGTCATTCGTCTGCAGAGACAGGAGGATATGTTTTCTACCTGTCACTGAGCAGAGGACAGGTACATCTGTTCAAACATTTCAAACCCTGACTTGGATCCAACAGAAGAAAACCTCACAAAATGATCCCCATTAAGCATCCAATCTTTTATCCCTTACAGAAACTGTAATTTCATAATTTTATCACACATGAAAATCAGGTGATGTTCTATTCACTACCAGATTATATCATTCAATGTCAGAATTTTGGTGAGGCAGGAAAATAGATTGGAGGAGTCTGGATGGCTGAACTCGAGACTTATTGTACCAAGATAGAAGCACAGTTGACTTACCTGTAACTATTTGGTCCCAGAAATCTCTTCGTCCCTTGGCTATCAGTTTATCCTTGAACTCAGTCAGGAAGCTGTTATACAGCTTTGGTTCTTTACCCTGTAATAACCAACATAGGGAGTGAGAAGAATAGCTCAACAACAGGGAAACTAAACAAAGGTGACTAGCACAAATAACATCACATGCTACCAGATTTAATTCTTAATAATTCTGATGTAGACAGCTGATCACAAAGGTTTCTATGATTACATTTAATTTACATGTAACTTAAGGTATGTGGGAGACTATTATCTGACAGAGCTTTGAGCATATTTACAAAGTCCACACCTAAGAATATTTCTGGTCATATTTGGATAGATAGATATGACTGTTTTAATGAGAAAATAGTAATAATAATTAATTCTGTATATTTATTATAGGGGAGCATGGACTTCACGGTAACTCGCTAAAATTTGCCACTGATCCTTAACCCATTTGTGAATATGACTGATTAGGTACTTGCTGATATCTTTTGATAAACGCTAAATTCTGAAATTACAGTATGTGGTAGCAAACTACATTTTGCAACACATACTAAAATATTAGACTTCAAATAAGCTTGGTTTGAGTTTCACAGCAAAATTTGTCAATCTGGTTTTTCTTAATCCATGTAATGGCCAATGACTCACAGGAACAGAATGATGCTGCACTGAGGTGATGGTTGATCAAAATGAGCTTCGACATATTCTCACTCTGGAGAAGTAACAATATTACTAGTCAGTTTCAACATTATCTTCAGGTAATTTCTCTACTTCCTTTGAATTGCAACAACAACAACTGACAAATGAATACCTTAATACACTCTTGACGGAGAGACTTCAAACAGTCCATAGCTTTGCCGTAAAACTGAGAACCAAATGAATCCATGACGATTTCTCCAATCCTTTTCTCCATTTGTTTGCAAGCTGGAAATAAATGTAGAACACAATGTCGTACAAGGAGTCCATATCAATTAAAAATTCCATTCGGGTAAAATCTCCGGAAATTCAAAAGCAATGTCCCGTCTAGAAAAAGAATGAGTTCAGGAGTGAGACGTAGGGTTCCCACAGGTTGATAGCACAAGAAATTCAAAGACTTTTCAACATAATTTTGGTGTTCCCATGCAATTATTGCTCAAAATTTAGTACCGTACTGGATAATATATGCTCAGAAGCGCTGTATACATGGTTTGTACACCTCCAGCCAGTCGAATATCCAAGATTTATTAAACATTTAAACCGTTTAGTTGTACCACGTGTCGGTCCAGTACCAAGAACCGTATTGGATCTGGACTCGTCAGAAAGTGTTATTGGACTCGTCAAGAGTGCGTATTGGATTCTTTCAAAGGGGGGTAACTCAGGATTATATGTACGTGTCACAGTGTCATCCGCTTCTGACAGTTGTCTTTCGATGTATAATAAACAGGTCATTATACAGTGTTGAATCCAATATGGAGCTTGTATTGTACTCGTCTACGTTGGGTTGAAAGTCCGTATTGGACTCGGGCGTCTCGTCCAATACGGAATTTCAACCCGTAGACTCGTACAATAAAACTCCATATTGGTTTCAACATTGTATAATAGCCTCATATTATCCAGGAGTTATTTGCCATATTTCATCACCTGTATTATGTCATCTCTCTGATCGTGTGGAGTATTTTGAACATACAGGCCTAGCAAACTCCTCCACACAAGCACCTCAGTTCCTTGTCCATCGATCTATTTCCATGTGCTCGGGCCAATTCACTGTGCATGGAACAGAAATCCTGGCGCTTGCTCCGTCCAATCCTTGTGCTCTTGAAATATTCCTCACCTGTGTACTAAGTTCCATGCACTTGGAAAAAAATTCACTGATATCCAGTGTCTTTCTGGGTCTGCTTGACCCAAATGGTGTCGTAGGAAACAGCCAGAGACTTCGGGCTAAACTGTCAGGGCAGAGCAGAGTCTGTTCTTCTTCATCGACTTATACACCATCACCTCTCATAATGAAGTATTGACGTTGTGTGGCATCAGCGCCCCATTACATCGAGAGTGATGTTTGTGATCACTCGGTGGAAAGGCAGAACTGACTTCAGGGGAGAACAGGTGCGAGTCCACAGAACTTTATCTGCAGCCATGGAATACTGCAGCACAAGGATTGGATGGGGCAAGCACAAGGATTGGATGGGGCAAGCACAAGGATTGGTTGGGGCGAGCACCAGAATTTTGGGTCCATTCGCAGATGAATAGATGAATGGACAAGGAATGGAGGTGCATGAGTAGAAGAGTTCGCTAGGCCTGACACACAAACACAAACACACACATTGTGCAAAAGACTATACTACCATGACACAAACACACAGTTGGCTGTAATACTGGACTTGCACAAAAGTCAAGTGAATCGTTAAACAATAGAGCTGTGCTGATAGCACTGACAGGTGCACTGAGACACGGCTCACAACAGTTCATTCAACCACTCTCTTTCCTATCTATTCAGCATGGGCAGGTTTTTTAACAAATAATTTACATTTTTTGCAATGTTAAGGGGAGAGAGAACATACCTTTATGGAGAGAGTAGAAGTAAATATATTTTACCTTCCTCAAACAAATCTTCATCCTTCTGACTGATGAGAAACTTGAAGTCGTCGACTGGAGTCACCGTACCAACCTAAAATGAAAAGTGTCATAAAAATTTGGTTTATATCAGTTCATCAGATGTGTCTGCATGTTATTTAGAGTTAATGCTCATGTCTTAATACTGTTAGTGCTTTACTATTTTTGAGTTACTATCTTTCGTGGTTTTTGCGGTAAGGTTTTCTCTGTGAAAGGTAGTTCCCGCGAATACAAATTCCATTTAGTGAATATATCACATGCACATAGAAAGAAGACATCATAATATAAATGTAGATCATCTGTTGTAGTTGTTGTTACATCCCCACATAATCGGCTAATCTTGAGATAAGGCAAGTTTGCTCGCAATTGGACAGAGGAACACACATATGGGTGAATGAGGTCCCTCCCAACAAAACTTTCCTTCAAGTTTAAATGGAATCTAGGTGGAATCCACGTGCCCTGACATTATACACATTTATTTCAATTAGAAATACCCCCCTCCACGCTTTTACCTCAGTGACTTTAGCTTTTGTTATGTCAGCAATGCCTCCATCCAAGTTGTCATCAATTCTTGGTTTCTTCACAGATGGACCTGCCTCTGCATCATCACTACCAAAGACAAATTCATATACTTGAGTCAGTTTATTAGATAACCTAATTGCAGGAAAAGCATGCAAAAATCCTTAGAGATAAAATCTATTGAATATTGGGTGAAGGGATGCGTGAAGGAATACTACAGCATGTCTTGTTTGTAGAACACAAACGCATGCCCCCCCCCCCCCACCCAAGCCCCGCCACCACTGTGTTAAATGTTTTAAAATGGACTGATCTTACTCAAAGAACCCAATTTCATAAGGTATGCATGTTATATAAATGTTTAAATGGTCTTGTACCTGACTATCTTTTAAACAGGTACACCTTTGTAAACGAAGTCCACAGGTATCAGACACGACAGATTTTTAATATTGTTCTTCCCCGCCCAAATACAACTTTTTTAGACAAATCTTTTAAATACTCTGCTGCAAAAGCATGGAACGTTTTGCCTCTTGAAATCCGCAAATCTGCAACGTATGAAAGTTTTAAAAAATCCTGTGGGAAGTATTTGTTATCTATATAAGGAATCAATTTATCCACAACCCATGTGATATCCTGTATTATATGTATTTATCTTTTTGCTATTTATATGCTATATAAAGAGATGTGGAAAATTGCATTGGTCTATGTGAACTAGTTTTTGTTCATTCCTTTTAATAAATCGATACCCTCTAATTTTAGTGTAATTTCTATCAAAGATGCCATTAAACTTGATCACCCACAACTTACTGCCATTACTGTTTCCAAAAACAATTTGATCATGTACTGTTTTTCATACTGTGTGTATGCGGAGTGTAAACCAAGTGGGAACCAAATGCTGGACAAGACCGACACTGTCTACAATGTTAACTTTCTATCTGATGGAGAACAAGTTCTAACATGTGTATTCACTGTGCCAGCTATATCTTCGTTGTATGATTGCGGGGCCCTCGACAAGTGGTCACTCGAGCATTTTACAAAATTGAATATTTTATGTGATCTTCAAGAGTGATAATTTTTGGCAAGAAACAGCCACTATGAATCTACACAGTTTTGGATGGTATAAGGAGCAAAGGGTTTAAGAAAGGCTGCCAAAATGCTGAGTAAATGTCATGATATAGCATTAAACAGGTCAGAGAAATGAGAGCTCTCCAATTTTGGAGGTTAAAAAGTCATTTTTCTTGAATAACTTAGAAAATATGAACAAATTAGAATTTTTTTCTAAATGGCTCATAAATTGATATATAGTTACATATGTTAACACATTTTGTCATTGATAGGACTAAAAGTTAACTTGTTTGAACATGTTGAAATGGCAATGACCGCTTTCTATCTCCTGAAGTAGATGGGCAACAATTTCTTCAAAGCACATAAACCAATGTGAAAATATATGAATTTATGTGCCATCGACAAAAAAAATGCAAATTTGTTCACCTTTTTAAAGTTATTCAAGACAAACAACAACTTTTTACCTCCAAAATTGGAGAGCCCTCATTTCCCAGACCTGTTAAAGGACAAACTGTTAATCCTCGGTAGACTTGGAGTTGGGATAAGAATATCAGCACCTCATGAATCGTCGTGTCTAGTTGAATAGAGCTTTGCTGCAGCCATCTTTTCTGGTCTTGCCAGCTGTATTATCAGGGATTCCAAATGTTGTAGTATACATTATCATCCGGATTATTCTGTATATATCAATCATCAGGAACTTCTACTCTTACATCAACTTTCAACTGCAGCCATATTCTTATCAACAGCCTCTATCAACAGAGTCGCCTGGATTACTCCCCTTGAATACCAAAGTTATGCGGTGAATTTTTTTTATCAAACTTTCCCAAAATTACAAACCAAATCAAATATTGAGTAGGAATTTGGGAATTGAATTGAAATAATATTGTTTATCAAATAAGAATCTGTGAAATATAAAAAAGATAGTGCCACGGCACTGTAGCTCATCTGGCTGTAACTGGAGAAAGTACCTGTAAGAAATTTTTACTAAAGAACGGCAATAGATGAGTTTCTAACTTGTGTTGTGCGGCGAAATGGACCAAAAAAGGTATCTTGCACAACTGGACAGGCACAAGTTGAATCTGTGTACCCAATCTGACAAACATCCATGCAGTAATTTCCTGAGAATTCACGATAACAAAATTTCATGCAGAAATTGAAGATTTTCGAAACGGACCAGAAAAAGTATCTTGCACAACTAGACCCCAAGGCGAACCTGTGCATCAAATTTGAGAAAGATCAATGCAGTAGTTCCTGAGAAATTGCGATAAAGTTTCATGGGAAAATCCAAGATGGCCACCAGGTGGCCATATTGGATTTTCGAATCAGATCACAAAAGTTATCTTGCACAACTAGACCCCAAGGGAAACCTGTGTACCAAATTTGAGAAAGACCCATGCAGTACTTCCTGAGAAATCACAATAACAAAGTTTCATAGGGAAATCCAAGATGGTCACCTGGTGGTCATATTGGATTTTCAAATCAGAGCAGAAAAGGTATCTTGCACAACTAGACCCCAAGGCGAACCTGTGTCCCAAATTTGAGAAAGATCCATGCAGTAGTTCCTGAGATCAGGCCTTTTGATTTGTACGGGCCCTGGTGAGTGATTAAAGCACACCTAAAATCGTGTGAGGTGTGTGGTTAGCACACCTAAAATGCACACCTAAATTTGTTTAAGGCGTGTGATACGGTGTTTGAAACGTTAAGGTGTGAATTGAAATAAATGTGTGCTGGCCGAGAATCCAGGAGAATCCATCCATTCATGGATTATCGCAGCAATGTTTCAGGACAATCCAGGGGGAACTAATATTTACTGGTTTAGTCCACGTTAGCTATGAAAGATATTGAGGTGATAATAAAATCAAGAAACACTGTTTTAAGTTTGTTGTTTTTTGTATTTAAAATTAACACAATCAGTTAATGAGCCTGAGCCAAAGACTGAAAACAAGATTGGCAAAATAGAAATAAAACTCTGGAAAACCACAAATTGTAAAACAAACTGACTAGGACTGGCACATGGCAATTTTTACATCATCATCATCATCACTTCAATCATTCAATCGCCTTCAGTAAAAGAAATCTGGAATGTCTGAATCAGTTTCAATTTCCAAACACTCGCGATGTCCATTGCTGTTTACGTGTCTAACCAAGTTTGGCTTCAGCAGGTAACTAGTTTCGTTTTTGCCGTAACTGACGTCGGGTCTACTATTTTGCCTCTATACACAGTGTTTGGTTGATCGCAGTGTTTCTGACACACAAAAGGCCCGTACCACCTTATCGCCCGCATCGTTAAAATGGAATGCAAAGTTATCCCTCGGGCTACTTTCCCACTGACACAGGGTCGTTTTTCTAATTTGTTTCCGCGTTTTTAGGCCCTGTGTCGGTAGCCAGTTCATCATTTTGTTTTCAATTGCCAAAGTGAAGTTGGCCCGTGACACTTGTTTTAACAACAGCGATTGGCGGGCTGCCGTGAATGAGCCAATGAAAACGCTCGACATATCAGCGAACATATAGACCAGGACTGGCACATGGCAATAGATAGATGATATAGAGCCCAGTTTTCGACATCCGTTTCGATTCGCCCGAATGCCCTGTCAGATAAATCTTCACACCAATGGATTCGCGGCAAAATTTGACATAGCAAAATTTTGAAGGGGGTCATAAAGTTGAAGGCGCGCGTTCAAAACGCATCTCAGTGCCTCTTCAGGCGTGTTATGGTGCGCATGCGCGATCGCGCGCCTCAAATCACAAGGCCTGTGAGATATCGTGATAACAAAGTTTCATGGGGAAATCCAAGATGGCCGCCTGGTGGCCATATTGGATTTTCGAATCGAAGCAGAAAGGTATCTTGCATAACTAGACCCCAAGGGAAACCTGCGTATCAAATTTGAGAAAGATCAATGCAGTAGTTCCTGAGAAATCACGATAAAGTTTCATGGGGAAATCCAAGATGGCCGTCTGGTGGCCATATTGGATTTTCGAATCAGATCACTAAAGGTATCATGCACAACTAGACCCCAAGGGGAACCTGTGTACCAAATTTGAGAAAGACCCATGCAGTACTTCCTGAGAAATCACAATAACAATGTTTCATAAGGAAATCCAAGATGGTCGCCTGGTGGCCATATTGGATTTTCGAATCGAAGCGGAAAAGGTATCTTGCACAACTACACCCCAAGAGGAACCTGTGTACAAAATTTGAGAAACATCCATGTAGTAGTTCCCGAGAAATCGCGATAATGTTTCATCTGGAAATCCAAGATGGCTGCCTGGTGGCCATATTGGATTTCTGAATCCGACCACAAAAGGTATCTTGCACAACTAGACCCCAAGATGAACCTGTGTACCAAATTTGAGAAAGATCTATGCAGTAGTTCCTGAGAAATCGCGATAACAGTTTCATGGGGAAATCCAAGATGGCCACCTGGTGGCCATATTGGATATTCAAATTGGACTAAAGTACGCATGTTGTACAACTAGACCCAAAGGCGAACCGGTGTACCAAATTTGAGAAAGATCCATCAAGTAGTTACTGAAAAATAATGATGACAAGATTTCACTGGCAAATTCAAGATGGCTGCCATGGCAGCCATATTTAAAATCATATCGACACGGTATGAACAAATTCTGGTGTACTCATTGGGGGGAACATGCATGCCAAGTTTCAGCTTAATCAGCCAAGCGGTTTCAGAGAAGAAGATGTTTACGCACGACGGACGACTCACGACGGACGACGGACAACCAGGCCATGACATTAGCCCATCGGGCCTTCGGCCCAGATGATCTAAAAATAATGTCCTCAGGCCAACTGAGAATAGTAAAGCCTACTGTTTACAACAACAACATCACTGAGCATGCGAGTTGGCAAGAGTCCATTTGATTAATGTGTTTTGTGGGACGCTCGTCTTCATTAATAATCAATAAATCTGATCATCCCCAAAACTTTTGCTCCAAATTGCACTTTCAGTAATCAAATTAATGGAGGGATCACCGTAATCCTGCTAGAAAAGGTTTTGCAAAAATAAAAGATAGTGCCACGGCACTGTAGCTCATCGGGCTGTAACTGGAGAAAGTAGCTGTAAGAAATTTTTACTAAAGAACTGCAATAGGTGAGTTTCTAACTTGTCCCTCCTGAACACTAAATGATCCATGCAGTAATTCCTGAGATTTCATGATAACAAAGTTTCATGGAAAATTCAAGATGCGGCCATATTGGATTTTCGAAATCGACCAAAAAATGTATCTTGCACAACTGGATCACAAGGTGAACCTGTGTACCCAATTTGACAAAGATCCATCCAGTAATTTCCTGAGAATTCATGATAAGAAAATTCCATGGGGAAATTCAAGATGGCCGCCTGGTGGCCATATTGGATTTTTGAATCGGACCAGAAAAGGTATCTTGCACAACTAGACCCCAAGGGAAACCTGCGTATCAAATTTGAGAAAGATCAATGCAGTAGTTCCTGAGAGATCACGATAACAAAGTTTCATGGGGAAATCCAAGATGGCCGTCTGGTGGCCATATTGGATTTTCGAATCAGATCACAAAAGGTATCTTGCACAACTAGACCCCAAGGGGAACCTGTGTACCAAATTTGAGAAAGATCCATCCAGTACTTCCTGAGAAATCACGATCAAGTTTCATAGGGAAATCCAAGATGGCTGCCTGGTGGCCATATTGGATTTTCGAATCAGAGCAGAGAAGGTATCTTGCACAACTAGACCCCAAGGGGAGCCTGTGTACCAAATTTGACAAAGATCCATGAAGTAGTTCCTGAGAAATCGCAATAACAAAGTTTCATGGGGAAATCCAAGATGGCCGCCTGGACATATTGGATTTTGGAATCGGACCAGAAAAGGTATCTTGCACAACTGGACCACAAGAGGAACCTGTGTACCAAATTTGAGAAAGATCCATGCAGTACTTCCTGAGAAATCACGATAACAAAGTTTCATGGGGAAATGCAAGATGGCTGCCTGGTGGCTATATTGGGTTTTCGAATCGGACCAGAAAAGCTATCTAGCACGAGAGATCCTGAAGGATCTTGGCGCCCACCATTGTCCGATAATTGTAAGCTAATGACTAGAGGATCTTTTTGTCCATTGTTACTAAGAACAAACGATTGATTTGTAATTTTGTTTATAGAATTTCGAATCTGAGCGAAACAGATCGAAAAAGGGACACTGGAAAACACCAAGGTATAATCTAAGTTTCAGGAGTTTCAAGATTTCTAGAAACTGTACTTATGTTGGTTGTTATAATACAAGAGAAATGAACAAAGTTAGTCTGAAAATGAATGTACATGTACGGAGGATCCTTCGCCTTTGTTTTGTAGTATTTTTTTTTATTTATTTTTTTGTACGTGTCATCATTGGGTACTGGAAGCGAGGACCAATCTCTTTGACACTTTGGCATGAGCTACATGTATGAAACATACTTAAGATTTTATAATTAGGAACGAATGCTAATTCTGTTCTGTTTACTGGGCTAGTTTGAGATATCTCTTTTAAGATACCATGCTCGAGAATAGTAAGATGGTACAATACTTAATACTGAAGGGATCCGGTCCGGGCAGTAATGCTGAAACTTCAAAAGTGCGTGAATCCTGATTATCTCCTTTGGATAGAAACATGCAGTAGTCTACAGTTGTCGAGTTCTGATGTTGAGTCACAAGAGTGACGTCCCTTCATGTAGCCGACCCGCCAGCAGACGAAAGGGTGGAGCAGTTCACTTGCTACTGCATGGACTAAAGAAAACTGATTTAAAATTTGAAGAAATACATTTTAATTCCGAATTATTTGAACTCCTTGCTGTGGAGGGTGAAGGGATGGATATTCTCTATAGTCAATATATAGAATATGCCCCACCGTTTGATCTGCCGACTCTTGTGATGCAACGTCACAACTCGAGAATACCGTAATAATTTGAAGCGTAACTTGGATTTTTGAATCGGACCAAAGATAGTGTCTTGCACTACTAGGCCCCATGTGGGACCTGTGTATCAAATTTCAGACAGATCCATGAAATATTTCCTGAGAATTCACGATAACAATGTTTCAAGGGGAAATTCAAGATGGCTGCCTTGTGGCCATATTGGATTTTCGATTCGGACCAAAAAAAGGTATCTTGCACAACTAGACCATAAAGGGAACCTGTGTACCAAATTTGAGAAAGATCCACGCAGTACTTCCTGAGAAATCACGATAAAGTTGCATGGGAAAATCCAAGATGGCCGCCTGTTGGCCATATTGGATTTTCGAATCGGACCAGAAAAGTTATCTTGCACAACTAGATGACAAGGAGAACCTGTCTACCAAATTTAACAAAGATCCATGCAGTAGTTCCTGAGAAATCACAATAACAATGTTTCATGGGGTAATCCAAGATGGCCGCCTGATGGACATATTGGATTTTGGAATCGGACAAGAAAAGGTATCTTGCACAACTGGACCACAAGGGGAACCTGTGTATCAAATTTGAGGAAGATCCAGGCAGTACTTCCCGAGAAATCATGATAACAAAATCTCATGGGGAAGTCTAAGATGGCCGCCTGGTAACCATATTGCAGTCTTTTCGATGAGCAGATTAAGGGCGAGTTGTAAATCACTCTCCTGAAATGCTTTGGGGGAGCTGTCGCTCTCCTTGTCAATTGCTCGCCCAAAACACTACTGGGAGAGCTATCGCTCTGCTGGGACGAGAGATAAAATATTGTAAAATAAATTTTCTGTTCAACTATTACTAGTATAATTTAAATGGAATATATTTATCAGTTTTATGTAATTTTCAGTTTTTTAATTAATTTCTAATGTACATGTATGTAAATTATTCTAAATATTTTCAACTTGGTATATACTATTTTTCGTCTGCTTCGCAATGATGGCATTGTTTTTAGAATATACAATTCAATTCAAATCTATTTACCGGGTTCATCTTTCTCGGACCCAGAATGAACAAGAATGGATATTCCATGGACCTTCCCTTCAAGGTGCCTCAAGACATTACTCTTCGTTACGGAATTGGTACCCTCTACATAGCTGTCAAATGCTTTTTTGGCCGCCCCGCGGAGATTAGGATGTCCGGAGATCTTTATACCGTGCACACAGCTTGCACCAGACGAATGTGACGTACTGCCGACCATCGGTTGTAAAACCGATGTGTTGCTGAATGGCTGTTCCCCAGTTGTTGAAAGTTTTCAACTCCACTTTATTTCCTTTCGGAATGCCTGCCATCGCTAAAGAGACGATACAAGAAATGTTCAACAGGATTATCGCTCGAGCAAAAGACGGAAGCTGCATGTCACGTACGCCAATCTCCAGCAGCTCTCGTCGGTACAAATTGCCCGCCCAGAGAAACACGTGCTCGCTGATTTCCCTGTAACAGATGATGAACCAATGATCGTGCTCGTTGTGTCTTAATAAGCCAATCACGCATCACTTTGCAAAAGGTGTTTGGTCAGGACGTTCGCGTTATGCGCATGTCAAAAGTTTAGTCAAGTTTATTTCCGCTTTCTGTTTGAGTTTTCTTCGGAGGTACTCGTTGAAAATTAAAGTTTTACGGGAGGCGATTCTATTGTTTTATGATACCATTTAGCTGGATTTCGTTACAATTATGGGCGAGTGATAAATCGGTCGCCTGGAGGTCTTTGGGCGTGTGTGGGCGCGAGCGCGAGCGATCGCTCGCCCTTCCTCGCAGAGACTGTATTGGACTTTCGATTCGGACGGAAAAAGGCATCTTGCATATCGAGACCCTGAGGGGAACCTGTGTACCAAATTTGAGAAAGATCCATGCAGTACTTCCTGAGAAATGACGATAAATTTTCATGGGGAAATCCACTATGGCTGCCTGGTGGCCATATTGGATTTTCGAATCGGACCAAAAAAGGTATCTTGCACAACTAGACCCCAAGGGGAACCTGTGTACCAAATCTGAGAAAGATCCATGCAGTAGTTCCTGAGAAATCGCGATAACAAGGTTTCATGGGGAAATCCAAGATGGCTGCCTGGTGGCCATATTGGATTTTCGAATCGGACCAGAAAAGGTATCTTGCACAACTAGACCCCAAGGGGAACCTGTGTACAAAATTTGAGAAAGATCCATGCAGTAGTTCCTGAGAAATCGCGATAACAAGGTTTCATGGGGAAATCCAAGATGGCTGCCTGGTGGCCATATTGGTTTTTCGAATCAGACCGAAAAAGGTATCTTGCACAACTAGACCCCAAGGGGAACCTGTGTACCAAATTTGAGAAAGATCCATGCAGTAGTTCCTGAGAAATCGCGATAACAAGGTTTCATGGGGAAATCCAAGATGGCTGCCTGGTGGCCATATTGGATTTTCGAATCGGACCAGAAAGGTATCTTGCACAACTAGACCCCAAGGGGAACCTGTGTACCAAATTTGAGAAAGATCCATGCAGTTCTCCTGGGAAATGACGATAACAATGTTTCATGGGGAAATCCAAGATGGCTGCCTGGTGGCCATATTGGATTTTCCAATCGGGACAGAAAAGGTATCTTGCACAACCAGACCCCAAGGGGAACATGTGTACCAAATTTGAGAAAGATCCATGCAGTAGTTCCTGAGAAATCGCGATAACAAGGTTTCATGGGGAAATCCAAGATGGCTGCCTGGTGGCCATATTGGATTTTCGAATCGGACCAGAAAAGATATCTTGCACAACTAGACCCCAAGGGGAACCTGTGCACCAAATTTGAGAAAGATCCATGAAGTAGTTCCTGAGAAATCGCGATAACAAGGTTTCATGGGGAAATCCAAGATGGCTACCTGGTGGCCATATTGGATTTTCGAATCGGACCACAAAAGGTATCTTACACAACTAGACCCCAAGGGAAACCTGTGTACCAAATTTGAGAAAGATCCATGCAGTACTTCCTGAGAAATGATAATGTTTCATGGGGAAATCCAAGATGGCTGCCTGGTGGCCATATTGGATTTTCGAATCGGACCAGAAAAGGTATCTTGCACAACTAGACCCCAAGGGGGAACCTGTGTACCAAATTTGAGAAAGATCCATGCAGTAGTTCCTGAGAAATCGCGATAACAAGGTTTCATGGGGAAATCCAAGATGGCTGCCTGGTGGCCATATTGGATTTTCGAATCGGACCAAAAAATGTATCTTGCACAACTAGACCCCAAGGGAAACCTGTGTACCAAATTTGAGAAGATCCATAAAGTAGTTCCTGAGAAATCGCGATAACAAGAATTGTTTACGGACGGACTGACGGACCACGGACGAAAAGCGATTTGAATAGCCCACCATCTGGTGATGGTGGGCTAACTAGACCCCAAGGAGAACATGTGTACCAAATTTGAGAAAGATCCATGCAGTACTTCCTGAGAAATGACGATAACAATGTTTCATGAGGAAATCCGAGATGGCTGCCTGGTGGCCATATTGGATTTTCGAATCGAACCAGAAAAGGTATCCTGCACAACTAGACCCATAGGGAAACCTGTGCACCAGATTTGAGAAAGATCCATGCAGTACTTCCTGAGAAATGACGATAACAATGTTTCATGGGGAAATCCAAGATGGCTATCTGGTGGCCATATTGGATTTTCGAATCGGACCAAAAACGGTATCTTGCACAACTAGACCCCAAGGGGAACCTGTGTATCAAATTTGAGAAAGATCCATGCTGTAGTTCCTGAGAAATCGCGATACGGTTTCATGGGGAAATCCAAGATGGCTGCCTGGTGGCCATATTGGATTTTCGAATCGGACCAAAAAAGGTATCTTGCACAACTAGACCCCAAGGGGAACCTGTGTACCAAATTTGAGAAAGATCCATGCAGTACTTCCTGAGAAATGACGATAAATTTTCATGGGGAAATCCAAGATGGCTGCCTGGTGGCCATATTGGATTTTCGAATCAGACCAAAAAAGGTATCTTGCACAACTAGACCCCAAGGGGAACCTGTGTACCAAATTTGAGAAAGATCCATGCAGTAGTTCCTGAGAAATCGCGATAACAAGGTTTCATGGGGAAATCCAAGATGGCTGCCTGGTGGCCATATTGGATTGTCGAATCGGACCAAAAAAGGTATCTTGCACAACTAGACCCCAAGGGGAACCCGTGTACCAAATTTGAGAAAGATCCATGCAGTACCTCCTGAGAAATGACGATAACAATGTTTCATGGGGAAATCCAATGCAAACTGCATGGACTAAAGAAAGCTTGAAGAAATACATTTTAATTCCGACTTATTTTAACTCCTTGATATGGAAGGTGAAGGTACGGATATTCTCTATAGTCAATATATAGAATATGCCCCACCGTTTCATCCGCCGACTCTTGTGATGCAACGTCACAACCCGGGAATACCGTATTAATTTGAAGCGTAACTTGGATTTTCGAATCGGACCAAAGAAGGTATCTTGAACAACTAGGCCCCATGTGGGACCTGTGTACCAAATTTCAGAAAGACCCATGCAGTACTTCTTGAGAAATCACGGTAACAAAGTTTCATGGGGAAATCCAAGATGGGCGCCTGGTGGCCATATTGGATTTTCGAATCGGATCGAAAAAGGTATTTTGCACAACTAGACCCCAAGGGGAACCTATGTACCAAAATTGAGAAAGATCCATGCAGTATCTCCTGAGGAATCACGATAACAAAGTTGCATGGGGAAATCCAAGATAGCCGCCTGGTGGCCATGATATTGGATTTTCGAATAGGACCAGAAAAGGTATCTTGCACAACTAGAGGACACGGGGAACCTGTGTACCAACTTTGACAAAGATCCATGAAGTAGTTCCTGAGAAATCGCAATAACAAAGTTTCATGGGGAAATCCAAGATGGCCGCCTGGACATATTGGATTTTGGAATCGGACCAGAAAAGGTATCTTGCACAACTGGACCACAAGGGGAACCTGTGTACCAAATTTGAGAAAGATCCATGCAGTACTTCCTGAGAAATCACGATAACAAAGTTTCATGGGGAAATCCAAGATGGCTGCCTGGTGGCCATATTGGGTTTTCGAATCGGACCGGAAAAGCTATCTAGCACAACTAGACCCCAAGGAGAACATGTGTACCAAATTTGAGAAAGATCCATGCAGTACTTCCTGAGAAATGACGATAACAATGTTTCATGAGGAAATCCGAGATGGCTGCCTGGTGGCCATATTGGATTTTCGAATCGAACCAGAAAAGGTATCCTGCACAACTAGACCCCAAGGGAAACCTGTGTACCAAATTTGAGAAAGATCCATGCAGTACTTCCTGAGAAATGACGATAACAATGTTTCATGGGGAAATCCAAGATGGCTGCCTGGTGGCCATATTGGATTTTCGAATCGGACCAAAAACGGTATCTTGCACAACTAGACCCCAAGGGGAACCTGTGTATCAAATTTGAGAAAGATCCATGCGGTAGTTCCTGAGAAATCGCGATACGGTTTCATGGGGAAATCCAAGATGGCTGCCTGGTGGCCATATTGGATTTTCGAATCGGACCAAAAAAGGTATCTTGCACAACTAGACCCCAAGGGGAACCCGTGTACCAAATTTGAGAAAGATCCATGCAGTACTTCCTGAGAAATGACGATAACAATGTTTCATGGGGAAATCCAAGATGGCTGCCTGGTTGCCATATTGGATATTCGAATCGGACCAAAAAAGGTATCTTGCACAACTAGACCCCAAGGGGAACCTGTGTACCAAATTTGAGAAAGATCCATGCTGTAGTTCCTGAGAAATCGCGATAACAAGGTTTCATGGGGAAATCCAAGATGGCTGCCTGGTGGCCATATTGGATTTTCGAATCGGACCAAAAAAGGTATATTGCCCAAATTTGAGAAAGATCCATAAAGTAGTTCCTGAGAAATCGCGATAACAAGAATTGTTTACGGACGGACTGACGACGGACCACGGACGAAAAGTGATTTGAACAGCCCACCATCTGATGATGGTGGGCTAAAAACTGCAATAGGTGAGTTTCTGACTTGTCCCCCCTGAACACTAAATGATCCATGCAGTAATTCCTGAGATTTCATGATAAAGTTTCATGGGAAATTCAAGATGCGGCCATATTGGATTTTCGAAATGGACCAAAAAAGGTATCTTGCACAACTGGACCACAAGGTGAACCTGTGTACCCAATTTGACAAAGATCCATCCAGTAATTTCCTGAGAATTCATGATAACAAAATTCCATGGGGAAATTCAAGATGGCCGCCTGGTGGCCATATTGGATTTCTGAATCGGACCAGAAAAGGTATCTTGCACAACTAGACCCCAAGGGAAACCTGCGTATCAAATTTGAGAAAGATCAATGCAGTAGTTCCTGAGAATATCACGATAACAAAGTTTCATGGGGAAATCCAAGATGGCCGTCTGATGGCCATATTGGATTTTTGAATCAGATCACAAAAGGTATCTTGCACAACTAGACTCCAAAGGGAACCTGTGTACCAAATTTGAGAAAGATCCATCCAGTACTTCCTGAGAAATCACGATAAAGTTTCATACGGAAATCCAAGATGGCTGCCTGGTGGCCATATTGGATTTTCGAATCAGAGCAGAGAAGGTATCTTGCACAACTAGACCCAAAGGAGAACCTGTGTACCAAATTTGAGGAAGATCCATGAAGTAGTTCCTGAGAAATCGCGATAATGTTTCATGGGGAAATTCAAGATGGCCGCCTGGTGGCCATATTGGATTTTTGAATGAGGCCACAAAAGGTATCCTGTACAACTAGACCTGAAGGGGAACCTGTGTGCCAAATTTGAGAAAGATCCATGCAGTAGTTCCTGAGAAATCACGATAAAGTTTCATGGGGAAATCCAAGATGGCCACCTGGTGGCCATATTGGATATTCAAATTGGACTAAAGTACACATGTTGTACAACTAGACCCAAAGGGGAACCGGTGTACCAAATTTGAAAAAGATCCATGAAGTAGTTACCGAAAAATAATGATGACAATATTTCACTGGCAAATTCAAGATAGCCGCCATGGCAGCCATATTTAAAATCATATCGACACGGCATGAACAAAATCTGGTGTACTCATTGGGGGGAACATGCATGCCAAAGTTTCAGCTTAATCAGCCAAGCGGTTCATAGAAGAAGATGTTTACGCACGACGCATGACAGACGACGGACGACTGACGACGGACGACGGACAATCAGGCCATGACATTAGCCCAGATGAGCTAAAAAGTGAAAAATATAGTGGAAAAAGTCTAAAAATTGAAAGTACCAGACTGAGAGAGAATTAAATTAAATGTCGCATTCAGCAATATTTCAGCTATACAGTGACAAACAACATCAAATTATATCTGGAACATTACCAATCTATCAAAAACTAAAAAAGAAAGATCTAAAACCAAAATTACATCACCAATCAATTATTGTCAAACAATCTCTTATGCATTGTTTCTTGTCAATGCTTGCGGTGCCATCTGAATTCTGACACCATATCATTATACTTAGCCAAGGGGATGGCAAACTTGGTCAAATTACTCTTTCATGTTGACTAGACGGTGGCACTTTATAGATATAAAGAACACATCTATGGGGGGGGTCAAGAATACTAGTATGTCGAACAGCTTTGGTGTATCCTGTCAAGGAGATTCTGATGAAATTTTTTACATTCTACTATTTTTTTAAAATTGTTTTTGTGTTATCCTGCTAAACAAACTAAGTTGGGACTGATGGACAGGCAGGAGTAAGATTTGGTGTAAGACTCAATGACTCCCCAAGAAATTTCCTTGCCCACAACTGGAAGAAACTCTCATAGCAGGTGTTAGTACAGTGAAACCTGTGTAAACCTACATGTAACATGCTTGGGACCAGATTATAGTGTCGCTTTTTACAGAGTTCTGGTTTATGAAGGTTCAAAATACCTTAAATTTCAGTATTGGGACCCAAGATAATGTTGGTATTTAGAGGTTGGTCGGTTTACTCAGATGTCGGCATTCACAGGTTTCACAAAAGTAAATATGTCTTCCGAGTAGTTTACCTTTCTTTAAACATATTTTCTCCAGTTTGCTCCTCTTTTTTCTTAGCGACAACTTCAAGTTTGAACAGCTTTTTCATTTTGTCCAAATGTTCCTGACAGTTTGTGAGGACCTCTTGTGGTGGTTTGAGGTAGTTGGCTACTATGGGAGATAACTCTGGTAAGGGATCATCCGGGTTTGACGCCTTGTGCTGTAGACACTATTGAAACAAAAAAGGCACTTTATTATGAACGAGAGTTACTGTTTGACTCATTAGGTATTAGCTGGTATGAGAATGGTGAGGATTCTTTGTTATATAATCGGTAATTGCCCGCAAACTAGATTTAGATTTTGCCACCAGGTGGCACCACCTGTAGGTGCAAGTGGGCGAAATAAAATCCCAAGCAACATCTCATGGCATGGTATATGTATACCAAACAATCATAAGGAAGAAAGAAAGCAATAAGGCTTATACTGTCATGTAACATGAATTTGCATTATAAATTATAAAGATCAGCCCAGGAGGTTGTTTCAGAGTCTTTGCACATTCCGATGAAAATTGTGCGACAGGAGAGGTTTGCAATGGGTCTGAGAAGGTTCATACAAGTGTTTCATGAACCTGAACACAAATTCCTGGTTCGCACATGTGACATAAATTTGAGAACATTCACAGAATTTACATAGCTCTGAAATAACTATAAAGACATATTTTCTGACATTCTTTAACATGTAGATATAATCATTGGGTATCATACAGGTAAACCTAATAATCAATTTTGTACAAAACTTGACCCATGAAAATCTGATTGGAAGTGTGATCTTCTGTGTTGGAGGCGCAGTACTCTCATTTCATCTTCGGTAGGAATTACAACAATGAATGCATTGTTGGGGACATCCAAAACCAAAAGTTCTGCTGGTCACAAACCCTCAATGGTGACCTCGAAATGAATTCCAGGTATTTGTAGTTCACAAAACAACCAAGAAAGCCTCAATACAACATATGCACAAAGCTTGCGATCAAACGTAAGAAGATTCACATGCATTTAGGTTTTGTGAAACACTTGTTTTATTTGCAAATATTCGTATGAATGTAAATTCAATGTGTAGAATGTTTTCAAAATTCAAGCATCTTTCCAATGTTATTGAGACCACTCATAGAATGGAAGATGAAACTGTGGTCTTCCATCCAACTCCTGTCTTTTCTTCTAGAGCAGTTCTGGCTGCATTACCTCATATCAAGGAACACCCACCCAACATGAACATGTCAAAACAGATCGTAGTTAGTGGGCGATGACCAAAATATGATATGTGATTTTTCACCTGATATAGTCTTTGAAAATGTGGATTGAAAATTAATTTTGGTTTGAGCACTTCAACACTGTCCCCATCCTCATCTCTGAAAAATAGATAACAGACATTAAGTAACTACTGCATAGGCATTCAAGAAGTTAGAGACATTTTTGGAACAAAACTTAGGAACTGGTATCAGATCCCACAATGTAAGGACAGTCAATAGCATAGAACTTGATAGCTGCAGCAATGTAAACAAGCATGCCAGCAAGTCCCTCTCACAGCCATCTGAAAATCTAATCATTTCATCAGTCAACATTCAGGAAGCTCTCACCAAAGTTTGGTCAGACCCGACTTGATAGATCTGCAGATATTCAGCGGACAAGAACATGTTGATGGGCATAGATAACATTGCAAAAGCTGAGCCATCAATAAATAATAAAAAAAATAATTAAAAATCACGAAATCATCATAGCCATCTGAAAATCTAATCATTTCTTCAGTCAACATTCAGGAAGTTCTCACCAAAGTTTGGTCAGGCCCGCCTTCATAGATCTGCAGATATTCAGCGGACAAGAAAATGTTGACGGACGGACGTCCGGACGGACGTACGTACATGGCAACGACAAGACCCCACAGCCCTATGGGCTGAGGGGTAACAAGAACACTTGTCACCCATTATAACACAGTTCATTATAAAGCGAGTTTCAGTATAACACGACCACCGTTGTGTCCCCCAATATTTGTGCATATGAATTATACTACAATGAAAATTCACTAGTGCAACTGTCACAAAAAAAGTTTGGCATTAGACCATTGTCACTTGATTTGTTGTTTAGCAAGACCTTGATTTTTTAAATACACTTGCTACATGCTATCATTATTTATTACTAATTATTCAATTGCAAGCCAGTTGTTTACGAATATGAAGAAAATGGTTTAGTTATACACATGAAAATGTAAATCCCTCATCTATTTTAATTATTTGCCCTCAAAATATAGATGAGGCCTGGCCATGCTAAACAACCAATCAAGTGACAAAGGCCTCAGGCAACAATGGTCAACCAGTGCAACCAGTCTGACGATCTAAGGCCGATTAAAATACATTTTTTGCTTCACAGGCACCACTGCATCAGTTTTTTTATCACCACCTAAACCAGAAAGGTAAACATGAAGCTGCGCTATCGAAACCCCTCGGCTCTGAACCCCAGCTATTATAATGTAAGGGTGTCTCTACCAATTGATTGGCTTGTGGGAAGAAATATTTACCCCTGGTATTGTAAGTGTACTTTCTTTGAAAAAAAAGAAAAGTTTTCCTCCCCTTAAATTAATTTGTTTCTGGAATAAATTGAAAGAGCTGTATCGATGTCTCACTAAAACAACAGTACACATGGCTAGATAAATACAGTACAATGTATACTAAATGGCACATGTATGTCATTTTCAAAACAGATTTGTAAGCATTCTTTGCATTGTCTAAGAAAATAAATCAATAAATCAGTCATCCAATCAATAAATAAATGTGATAGTTAGACAAGGGGCATACTTTCTGACACGACTCATTTTTGATAGGCATCTAGTGTCATTTTCAAAACAGATTTGCAGGCATTCTTCGCATTGTGTAAGAGAATAAATCAATAAATCAGTCATCCAATCAATAAATAAATGTGATAGTATACAAACATGATATAGAAATTATATGCAAACTTAACATAGGAATTAGTGGATTTTATTAGACAAGGGCATAACTCTGCAAAATACTTTCTGACACGACTCATTTTCGATAGGCATCTAGTTCAGGTCAAGAGAAACAACTGTATCACGTTAGGATGTTGTATATGGAACGGTTCTGAAATTATCACAATAAATCATAAATGGATTTTTATTTGTAAAAAGGGGCATAACTCTGCAAAATATTGTCCGAGATGATTCATTTTCGATAGGCTTCTGATTTACGTGAAGATAAATAGATGTAACAAGTTTGGTTGCCATGCATGAAACGGTTCTGTAGATATCGCGGTAACGGATTTTATTAGACAAGGGGCACAACTCTGTAAAATACTTTCTGACACGACTCATTTTCGATAGGCATCTAGTTCAGGTCAAGAGAAACAACTGTATCACGTTAGGATGTTGTATATGGAACAGTTCTGAAATTATCACAATAACAAATCATAAATGGATTTTTATTTGTAAAAAGGGGCATAACTCTGCAAAATATTGTCCGAGATGACTCATTTTCGATAGGCTTCTGATTTACGTGAAGATAAATAGATGTAACAAGTTTGGTTGCCATGCATGAAACGGTTCTGTAGATATCGCGGTAACGGACGGACGGACGTACGTACGGACATACGTACGGACGTACGGACAGCCGTACATGATGACGACAATACCCCTAGGCCAAAGTTGGCCGAGGGGTAAAAAAAGATGAGGGTGAGACACTCAAAACCCCTCAGCTTCTCCCAAGCACTTGAGAAATATGCGGAGAATGTGCAACATATTATGGTTATATTTACTAATCATCCAGAGTTGTCCTTTTCAGAGCATATCATTATATCTGCAGAAATAACAGCTAAATTTTAAGAAAATATCACAAAATCATAGATTACACCAAAAAGGGGCATAACTCTGTAACATAAGGGTCGAGACGAGTAATGTTTTGTAGGCTTCTAGAATATGAATAGATAAATAAGTTTTCAAAATTTGGTAGCTGTACCAAACACAATTCTTCATATATAACTGGTTACATTCACACATATCCAAGATTATTACACCCAAAAAGGGTCATTACCCCATAAAACTAGAGGTTCCGCTTTGACCCTTGAGTTGCCGCTCCGGCATGAAGCCTATGCTGGTTGTTTTTTTGAGCAAAAACATACGTCTCCCCCAACCTCCCACCTTGCCTTGAATGGGCACATAATTTAAGGGAAAGTGCTATAAAATGAATGTAGCAATAAGTATCTTAAACAAAGCTGCGTATCTAAAAATATTAATTTCAAAGAAGCGATTTTCATTGTATATACATGTACAAGTAGATGAACGGTTGGACGGACACCGGACACGGATGAATGCATGCACACATACACTAAAACCTGATCAAATGCGGGGGCTATCCCAATGAAGCTTCCATCCAAGTTTGGTGAAATTCCATCCAATAGTTCTCAAGATATCTTGCAGACAAAGCCTGTATATACATGAACAAGCAGATGGACGGACGGACGGACACCGGACGAACGCATGCACACACACCAAAACCTAGTCAAATGAGGGGGCTATCCCAATGAAGCTTCCATCCAAGTTTGGTGAAATTCTGTCCAGTAGTTCTCCAGATATCTTGCAGACAAGCCCTGTATATACATGTACAAGTAGATGGACGGACGGACGGACACCGGACATGGATGAATGCACGCACACACACCAAAACCTAATCAAATGAGGGGGCTTTCCCACTGTAGCTTCCATCCAAGTGGAGTGAGATTCCGTCCAGTAGTTCTCAAGATATCTTGCAGACAAGGCCTGTACATACATGTACAAGTAGATGGACGGATGGACGGACACCAGACACGGATGAATGCACCCACATACACCAAAACCTAATCAAATGAGGGGGCTATCCCAATGAAGCTTTCATCCAAGTTTGGTGAAATTCTGTCCAGTAGTTCTCCAGATATCTTGCAGACAAGCCCTGTATATACATGTACAAGTAGATGGACGGACGGACGGACGGACACCGGACATGGACGAATGCACGCACACACACCAAAACATAATCAAATGAGGGGGGCTATCCCACTGAAGCTTCCATCCAAGTGTGGTGAAATTCCGTTCAGTAGTTCTCAAGATATCTTGCAGACAAGGCCTGTATATACATGTACAAGTAGATGGACGGACGGACGGACACTGGACACGGATGAACGCATGCACACAAACCAAAACCTAGTCAAATGAGGGGGCTATCCCAATGAAGCTTTCATCCAAGTTTGGTGAAATTCCATCTAGTAGTTCTCCAGATATCTTGCAGGTAAGCCCTGTATATACATGTACAAGTAGATGGACGGACGGACCACCGGACACGGATGAATGCACCCACATACACCAAAACCTAATCAAATGAGGGGGCTATCCCAATGAAGCTTCCATCCAAGTTTGGTGAAATTCTGTCCAGTAGTTCTCCAGATATCTTGCAGACAAGCCCTGTATATACATGTACAAGTAGATGGACGGACGGACGGACACCGGACATGGATGAATGCACGCACACACACCAAAATCTAATCAAATGAGGGGGCTATCCCACTGAAGCTTCCATCCAAGTGGGGTGAAATTCCGTCCAGTAGTTCTCAAGATATCTTGCAGACAAGGCCTGTATATACATGTACAAGTAGATGGACGGACGGACGGACACCGGACACGGATGAATGCACGCACATACACCAAAACCTAATCAAATGAGGGGGCTATCCCAATGAAGCTTCCATCCAAGTTTGGTGAAATTCCATCCAGTAGTTCTCAAGATATCTTGCAGACAAGGCAAGGGGACGGACAGACATCCATCCAGGCAGACAGACAGACATCCATCCATCCATCCATCCAGACAGACAGACAGCACAAACACTAGATGTCTCCCCCCAACATAGTTGGGGGAGACATAATAAGACAATACCTCGAGGCCAAAATGGCCGAGGGGTAAACAATATAAAATACATTTTTTTTTACAGTTTTTATTTTCATTCTCACAGATTTCTCTCTCTCAAAGTTTCGGCAAAATAATGTTCTTAGACACTGAGTGAGTGTCATGTTTTATTGGAAGGATATCAAAGAACATTATTGGTTTCATGCAAATTGTATTAATCTACTGCGTCTTCTCCAGAAAAAATGAATACATTTGGTATGTGCAAAAGAGAAAAACATAAATAGATGAAGAAAAGAGACTCCCTCTCTTGTCATTTTTTCTTTTTCTTTTTTTATATCCATATATTTTTAGGATGTCACTTTCTTGATAAAGCACAAATACTAGTGCTGGATGGATCAGACACAATGCAAGACTCGAACCCGTGCCCTCAGAGTTTGGCACCAAATCGCCAGCAGTGAATACAAGCGGTCTAGACCACTCGGCCACCTCAGCTTCCACAAAAGAGGAAGTTTGGAGACCGGAGTCTAGATTACGTACATTTACTACCCCTCTGATAGCCTGAATAATGGCAATGCTCCTAAAGCCGATATTATTTATATACTAATGCCATTTAGAAAGTAGGTAACATTTATATCCAATTATTTTTAGAATGTCACTTTCTTGATAAAGCACAAATACTAGTGCTGGATGGATCAGTCCCGTGTGAGACTCGAACCCGCGCCCTCAAAGTTTGGCCCCCCAAAAAACTGCCTGTGAAGCTAGAGATTTTTATTAAGCCTAAGATATAATGGAAATGTGTGGCCAATGGATGAGATGTTTACAGAGTGGTACATACTTGGCTGCCTGAGTGAGATCCATAGAGCTTATCAGGTCATCCATGGTAGACAACTGGTCTCCTGGCAATGGAAAGGGTTAACATTTCAATAATCTACCCGTCTTCGAAGAACGAAGAAATCTTGAACTTTAAAGTATAGACATAGGCATGTCATTCATCAGTTGTTAACATCTATCTTCAAAGCTGTGCAGTAATCATTCTAGTAGGTCACCTACAAATAACATTGTATCTGGCAGCAATGCAAGGGCTTTTCTAGCCATTTTTAATCACAATGTCTAGGTAACCCCGATGAAAACTTTGGAAAGTTTTGAAGATTTGGAAAAATTTTAATTCAGACTTGCGTCTAATTTCTGTAGACATTGTATATGTGATAAAATTAGTTTCTACTAATTTACCTGCGTACACATAGTTTTTTTTAAAATTTATATTTTAACAGTGTATTAATTGTAAGACTGACCTGAGGGTGTGCATTAGATACATGAGACAAGAGAGATAATTAGATTTAACGGTGTGTTCTAGGGTGTGTATTAGATGCATTAGTAACCTGAGAGTGTGTATTAGATACATTACTAACCTGAGGGTGTGTATTAGATACATTACCAACCTGAGGGTGTGTATTAGATACATTACTAACCTGATGGTGTGTATTAGATACATTACTAACCTGAGAGTGTGTATTAGATACATTACTAACCTGAGGGTGTGTATTAGATACATTACTAACCTGAGGGTGTGTATTAGATACATTACTAACCTGATGGTGTGTATTAGATACATTACTAACCTGAGAGTGTGTATTAGATACATTACTAACCTGAGGGTGTGTATTAGATACATTACCAACCTGAGGGTGTGTATTAGATACATTACTAACCTGATGGTGTGTATTAGATACATTACTAACCTGAGAGTGTGTATTAGATACATTACTAACCTGAGGGTGTGTATTAGATACATTACTAACCTGAGGGTGTGTATTAGATACATTACTAACCTGGGGGTGTGTATTAGATGCATTAGTAACCTGAGAGTGTGTATTAGATACATTACTAACCTGAGAGTGTGTATTAGATACATTACTAACCTGAGGGTGTGTATTAGATACATTACCAACCTGAGGGTGTGTATTAGATACATTACTAACCTGATGGTGTGTATTAGATACATTACTAACCTGAGAGTGTGTATTAGATACATTACTAACCTGAGGGTGTGTATTAGATACATTACTAACCTGAGGGTGTGTATTAGATACATTACTAACCTGAGAGTGTGTATTAGATGCATTACTAACCTGAGAGTGTGTATTAGATACATTACTAACCTGAGGGTGTGTATTAGATACATTACCAACCTGAGGGTGTGTATTAGATACATTACTAACCTGATGGTGTGTATTAGATACATTACTAACCTGAGGGTGTGTATTAGATACATTACTAACCTGAGGGTGTGTATTAGATACATTACTAACCTGAGGGTGTGTATTAGATGCATCAGTAACCTGGGGGTGTGTATTAGATGCATTACTAACCTGAGGGTGTGTATTAGATGCATCAGTAACCTGAGGGTGTGTATTAGATGCATTACTAACCAGAGGGTGTGTATTAGATGCATCAGTAACCTGAGGGTGTTTATTAGATGCGTCAGTAACACGAGGGTGTGTATTAGATGCATCAGTAACCTGAGGGTGTGTATTAGATGCATCGCTAACCTGAGGGTGTGTATTAGATGCATCAGTAACCTGAGGGTGGGTATTAGATGCATCAGTAAGCTGAGGGTGTGTATTAGATGCATTACTAACCTGATGGTGTGTATTAGATGCATCGCTAACCTGAGGGTGTGTATTAGATGCATCACTAACCTGAGGGTGTGTATTAGATGCATCAGTAACCTGAGGATGTGTATTAGATGCATCACTAACCTGAGGGTGTGTATTAGATGCATCGCTAACCTGTGGGTGCGTATTAGATGCATCACTAACCTGAGGGTGTGTATTAGATGCATCACTAACCTGAGGGTGTGTATTAGATGCATCAGTAACCTGAGGGTGTGTATTAGATGCATCAGCAACCTGAGGGTGTGTATTAGATGCATCAGTAACCTGAGGATGTGTATTAGATGCATCGCTAACCTGAGGGTGTGTATTAGATGCATCACTAACCTGAGGGTGTGTATTAGATGCATCACTAACCTGAGGGTGTGTATTAGATGCATCACTAACCTGAGGGTGTGTATTAGATGCATCAGTAACCTGAGGGTGTGTATTAGATGCATCAGCAACCTGAGGGTGTGTATTAGATGCATCACTAACCTGAGGGTGTGTTAGATGCATCACTAACCTGAGGGTGTGTATTTTTTATTCGTTGTGATGTCATCCTTGATAGGAAGAGAGCCAAAGGTGAACTGTCGAATGTCCTCCATAAAAGGAAGCTCTGTCCATATTAAACACTGCAACAAAGATGATGTGAAATGATAAACGATGGTGTGGAGAGACAGAGCAAAACACAAGAGTTTGGACTAATTGATTTGTCTTTATTTCAAACAAGTTTACAAACAGGACATGAACCACTTTTGAAAGTGATGGTGCAGATTATCATAGTGAGAGAGTTAATGGTACTGACTTTACTGAATGATAACATCCTGAGCTTGATGGACCAGATTGTTTAGACAGAAATATAACCCCATTGAATACGTTATTACTACCAACGACAAAAATTTCTAATCATTCACATGATTGACTATTTGAAAAGCTCACATATATAAAACTATAACATTTCACATCTTTCCAGAACACTGAAATTAAAAAAACTCAAATCCAAAATGTAGGTAGGCTAAAAATCAAGTGTAAATCTGAGTGTTTCCATCAGGGGCCGATTTCATGAAACCTCAATTGACTTGACTTTTTCAAGGGCGATTTTCGTACTTGACCAAGTGCAGTTCAAAAAAAATCTCAAGTTGTGTTTCACCAAACGTTTTTGGCCGCACTTGGTCAAGTGATGCTTGAAGTGACCTTTTTGGAACTCTTTTGTGCGGTTTGGTAATAAATAGTACCCCCGCAGAATCAAGTGCTTGCTCAAGATACTTGATGCGCCGGAGCCGATCGGTAGAATTTGAGGTGTCAAATAAATATGTCTGTGCCATGCTTGGCCCTATGAGATGAAGAACAATGCCCCTACGTGTATTATGATGCATCGGCAGATGAAAAAAACTTATTTTTTGATACCATCCCCCGTCGTATTGGTCATTTCAAGTACGTTTTTATTTCACAGGGGTTGAAATGTTTTCAAAAATTTACTTGCCTCATGTGGCAGGTGAAAATTAATTTTACTTGCCCTCACTCAAATTTTACTTGTACACAAAATAAATCGATGGCGGCATTTATTCTTTCCTCTGAACTAATGGATGCTATGCAGTTCAAGGTGGAAGTGTCATGTGGAGTCCATGACAGACAGATGAACAGGCAAGCTCTCTATAACAAATTTAAATAATCCCTGCATTAATTGCATGTCATGTTTTTCAAGATTCATGATGGCCTTCAGGCCTCTTGTTTTGTGGGACGACAGGCGAGTGACAATCACTCGCCTTATTTATTTTCAGGAGTGTGGTTAGCACACCTAAAATCACACCCCTTAAATGAGTCTAGGCGAGTGATGGGTTATCTCCCTTGATAATAGACGAACAATGACCAATAATGATGTGAAATTTGACAGCGAGTGGTTCTCCTGCAATTTTTCTTTTCAAAAAATGAGGTGGGTGTTTTTTAAATTTATTACGGTAATTTCCCTATTAATTCGCGATGTAGTGATGAAACTCGCCACTCCAAAAATTGGCTACTTTCGAATTATTTGTCGAGCGAATTCCAGAAAAACGCGAGTGTTCGAATTAAATGTCGCGCCGATTTTTACGGGAGATCCAAAATGGAGGACCGCTTTGCCGTGGTCGTAGTGATCGTATTTATTACCGTGTATTAACTTTGATGTCTAATCATAGTTTCCATAAAAGGCGTGTATGATGTCAGAAAATATCCTCTACCCTGATAAAGGCATCTAATTTTATTCGAGGAAGTCAACCATATTGATCGAGTGACAAGTTCAGCAAGATCATGCAGATTTTTGAGCTGACGTCCGTAAATTCGCGTCCATAATAACATCGTAAAAGTAGGCCAAAACATTGAACGTATTCCTTCCTTTTTGTTCAGTATTAGCTATGATCTATATTATGAAACCTAACTAACATGGAATTGAAAGAATATTCTGGAAATATAGAACTATACACATATTAGAGTATTCCATGTTCGAGTCGTTCGGTATGTCAACGTTGTTGTTATGAACCCTGAAAATGGCCTGTATCACGAAGCTTTAGACAGATAAACGGACTGCCATAGTCTTTTTGGTCTGCACTGTCCATGATTTTACACACACCATCCAGGACTTGAATAAATATCCCGGACCTATGAAACGAAATGAATGTAGAATTAACGGCGGATTGTACAAGAGAACCGAGTGTCAGTTGGCAATACAGGTTTCGATTTGTTTCAAGTATGAGAATATCTATTACGGTACAGGTACTGTAACATTTTACTAAAAGTATGGGGTCGAAGTATGATATCGTTCTGAATATTAATTAGCTACTGGTAGGTTCTCATCTCAGAAACTTTACCTATTTCCGTTTAAATGTTTCTCAAATTTGTTTAGAATTAGAGTAATGAATGGCGATAGCGATGTTTTGATTCTTATTGTAAAAATGCGGGGTGTAATTCCAAAGAATTTTTATTGCTGGAATTTCGGTAAGTTCGTGGGTATTCATAAGAAGTATTTTCATTAACAATAAAATATTTAACTAAACAGGAAAAAGGTACTTTATGATAACTATATTTGAACAAAACAGAGCACACGCAGAGATGATTGTTGTCGGCGCTTCACATCGCAAAATTTGTTTTTGTCCCCTGTTGGGGAAAACTGACGTTTGTCAACTGTGTGATTTCCTGTCTATGTTGCGTTAAACGATAGGTGTATTTTGTTAAAACTTTTTCATTTTAAGTTTATCTAATTATCTAAATAAGCAGGTGTGTTTTGCCTTATGGCCAGTGTCACAACTCCAAGACTATCTGTGAGTTTCAGTTGGTCGACTCTGACGATGAAGACTTCCTTGGATTTTCTGCGGAAGATATTCCCCCGGAAATGAAGATCGATGAGACCAGTTTGTCCGCATCTGAATGTGCCGATTTGAAAACTTGTAGCTTTAATCTCGGATAAATTAAATCCAGTACACAATGCCTCAGTAAATTGCATGTATGATGCTTTTATTTTATGCCGTTTTATGTTATATATTGTTATCGTAGTGCTCCTGTAATAAAATAAAGTGCTGTATTCTCATATATCCATTTTACACTGTTGTATCAAATCGTCACCACTCACTTGAGCTTGTTGCCTGCCGTTCAGTTGTTCGTATTCCACATAAACGGCATGGTAATTTCAATAATATCACATGATTGAAAGTTCCTGTTCACAATATATGACAGCCGACTCAAAATCAAGTCATTCAACAATGTTTAATTCTTGAAAAGAAAAACTTTTACCTGCATCCGATCGTCTTTCTGGTTTGAGATTTGGCCCGACTGTAGCTTTTCCATAATTTATATACACTCAGTAAATATAACCTGATCCACTTCGGGAAATATACAGAAATCGACATTTCAATTAACCGGTAAATTAGATCATCTATGTAAGTTGTGATTGTATTCTGATCGGAGAATCATGACGAAAAGCTCAGCAAATGTACAATCCCGTTTCTCAACGGTTTAGTGAAATTAATTCAGCCTTTCAGAGAATCTAGTTGAGAAAAGTTATAAAATATATTCATATGTTCAATATCATGATGATTTTGTCCGTGCAGTACTGAGAACCATATCGTGGATGGATTTATTCCATTTTCCTAAAAAAAAATTCTAAACACTACTAATATCCAAATTATAACCGCGGCATGCGATTGTTGACTCCAGGTCAGATCGACAGCCGGCTTCATCTGAAAATATATTAGCATAAAATGTATTCTATTTAATCACCAACGTATAAAAGTTAAAGGGGCCATGAATGAATGAGGGACGATGAACCACCGTAAAGACTTGAACAGAAAAGGAGCGCCATGAAAATTTCCTAAGAGCGTGTCACGTCGACCATCGTTGTCGGTGATTTTTATGTTTCGTTCAAACATAATTCATTCGCACGCAGTTCTGCTTTCTCGGAAAATATTCACCGTGTTTTTCAAATAAAGGAATGCTGATTGAAAAAATGATATTTGATATACGAACGGTGGAAACTGAAGAATGATTCAATAGCGGGCCGTGTGCAGACACTCGACCACGTGCGGGGGACTACCGTATATATTTTACCCGACTGCGGCGAAACGCGATCAAGTTAGGATAAAATTACAGGACTGCGGAGTTAACTGAATCAATTTTTTTCCTTATAGACTGTAAGTAATAGTAATTCAGTCTGATTATATTGTACCATTCCCTGTTGTTTCTCTGCGTTTACGAATAATAGCATACGGCGACATAGAGATTCTAGTAACATATTCACTTTACTTTCATCGGCACGAACTCCGTGGCGAAAACGGGAGTGTTCGAATTTATTGTTTCACGGGTATATTGAAAATGCTCCCGTTTTCGTTTTATTAGGATGGACAAAATCACGACAGGGGAGAAATCGGCCGTTTTCGAATTAAATTTGGAAGGTGAATTAATAGGGAAATTACCGTATTATTAATTTTTTTTTGTTTGGCACAGATGTTCTTTAAAAACTTTGAGCACCAGTGGAAAGTTGATGTCAACATTGATATGTCAAAGACAACTATCCCCCCTAATTTCTGCAATTAGAACTGCAAAAAGCTTTGTTGTTGACTAAATCATGTGAACTTTAGATGGCACCTGTGACATTATATCAAAGAATTTAGATCCAAGTACACCCTTTTTAAAGAAGGAAAATTTGAGGTGAGCTTAACCAGTAACCCAACTAAACTAGTGTCCAAAAGAAACGATACCAACTTGTTTTCAAAATATTTTTGTTACGAATTGATTTTGTAATATGAAAACATACCAATTCGTATAGATAGATTTCTTGTTTATGTTTCCATCCGGGAACTGACGGAAAAGACAAAAAAAAGGTGGGTGCCAGAAGTTGATTGATGTTGTACTCCTCCATTTAACACTAAGTGAACTTACAGGGCCGGTCACTGCTGGTTTCATGCTGGCGTTACACGAGGAATTAAACTTTGCCTACCAATGACGTGAGAGCAAAGAAATCCATCTATTGCAGATCCCAAACACAGCGTATCAACCAAAAATACCGGGAACACTTGATCGCTTCCGGGAGAATAAATTAGGTAAATTTCGTGAAAGTGACATTGCCCTCTTTAGCATGTTATGGACGTGCAGAAAAACTGTATAAAACGGCTGAGCATACACGTTGATATCACAGCAACAAAAAGAACACAAGACATGCCACGTTTGCCAGCCATCCAGAGAGAGAGAGCCGTTGGAATGCTCCAACAAGGAGCGACACACGTCGATGTAGCCAGAAGGTTGGGCTGCACACGCATCACTATCACCAGGTTGATGCAGCGGTTACGTCAGACAGGTCAGACTTCAGACAGGCCCAGGAGTGGAAGACCACGAGTAACCACGCCCCGTGAAGATCGTTACATGCGGGTATCACACCTGAGAAACCGCACCGTAACAGCGACGTTCACAGCGGCTACAGCACTGGGACACAGGATCAGTAGACAGACCGTCTACAGGAGACTACGGCAGTATGGTATCCGGCCACGTCATCCCTTCCGCGGGCCGCTCCTGACGCCTCGGCACCGAAACGACAGATTGATATGGGCCAGGCGAGTTCGACGTTGGCAACGGCGGGACTGGGCACGGGTTCTGTTCTCTGATGAGAGCAGATTCCTCATCTTCAGAAACGACGGACGGCAGCGTGTTTACCGAAGAGTTGGTGAACGTTTGGCGCCTAACTGTGTCCACCAGGTCCGGCCGTTTGGAGGTGGAGGGTTAATGGTTTGGGGTGGCATATGTGGT
>JAVTVY010016689.1:0-66153 GCA_036873755.1 Hanleya hanleyi
AAAACACCGGAATAAAACGCTGGATTAGGAGCAACTTCGGTGTGGTGCATTTTATGGAATTAAACCTGATTATTTGGAGTTTATTTTTATACAAGTGAATCGGTTTACTTGATGTAAACAAATTCGGAGATCTAGTCGGATATTACAAGAGTAGTTTCCCTTGGTCTGGGAGTTGATTCGCCAGGCTTCCTGTTGTCCACTGAGTACCAGCCTTTAATTCTAAATTAATTAGATTTTTTTTTTTTTTTTTTTCGTCCTATTTGGCTGTTATTTTGTTTTCTAAATTTATAGTGCAGCTAGGGATTAGGAAAGTTTGAGTTAATATAAATATATAGTATAGAGCTGGTCTCAGTGGATCCCTCCGGTTGAAAAAGGTCTTTTACTTTAATATGCTGGTTATATAGGCATTATTTGATTTTTATAATTTAAAGTATTGTGGTGTGAAATCATTTCATATATCATTTCATAACAAAACATTCATCGGTCATTGAGTGTTATCAGTTGTGTTGCTTTCTGTGTTGCGTGTTAACGTGTATGTATGCAAGGTTGTGATTGTGTGATTTGATTGACAACATATTAGTTACAATAGATTTCGGCCCTCAATTAAATCCTTTTTACACTATAATCCACTCAAAGAGCCAACATTTAATCTTATTCTGATACTGCTAGTAGGCATAAATGTTTGAAGAATTGGCAAATATTGTTATAGTAATCAGCCATTACCTTTATAGTAATAGCCAGGGATTCTAATTCAAATCTTTTGATTGTATTATATTGAATGAAATTTCTATTAAATAATTTTGAGGGGTTTGAATAGATTGAAAATTATTTATAATATAACTCTAGTGGCAGAGTAGGAGTTATCTTGGAGAATAAATGAGAGAGTACTGGTTCCCTGACTGAAAGATCTTCAGGTTGTAAATTTGCTCATTGGTTTAGTGATAGGTCGGTTTCTGATAAAGGATCCTGTCGGATTCTGACTTTGGCTGGGCTGGGTGGGGCTTAGTTGGTTCGTCGTGATATAGCTGAAATATTGTTAAAAGCGACGTTAAAAGCTATTCACTCACTCACTATTGACTCCTCGATTTAGTACAATTTAAAAATCAATTTGCTAACTAGGGTGTATTCCCTTAAACACAAGAGATAATAATAGAATTCATGTATTGGGAGTATTTCAACGACTTAACTTTGGCTTTTTAATTATAATTAGCAATTTAAATATTTTCTTTTTCATTTGTTCATCTTCGGTCGGTATTTTCCAATTTGGATTGGTAAGTGATTGAAGTGGACTGATTCATACTGGTTCTACTGGTTAGTAAGTGCCAGTTAGTGATATTAGTCCTCGGTCGGTATTTTCCAGTTTAAATTTTATAACTGATTGAGGTGAACTGATTCATACTGGTTCTACTGGTTAGTGAGTGCCAGTTAGTGACATTAGTCCGCGGTCGGTATTTTTCCAATTTGGATTGGTAAGTGATTGAAGTGAACCGATTCATACTGGTTTTACTGGTTAGTAAGTGCCAGTTAGTGACATTAGTCCGCGGTCGGTATTTTTCCAATTTGGATTGGTAAGTGATTGAAGTGAACCGATTCATACTGGTTCTACTGGTTAGTAAGTGCCAGTTAGTGATATCGGTCCTCGGTCGGTATTTCCCAGTTTGCATTTGGTAACTGATTGTGGAGATTCATACTGGTTCTACTGGTTGGTAAGTACCAGTTACGCGACATTGGTTTTTTTGGGGGAGTATTTTTTTTTTTTTTTTACACCCCATCTCCGATCGGTATTTTCCAAATTGTTTGGAGAGGGAAGTTAACTGACGCGCGCTGGTTCTACGTGTTGGTGAGTGCCGGTTGACATTGTTTTCTTATTTTTTTTCTTTCTTTTTTTCTTTCTCTTTTCCCCCTCCCTTTCAGTCGGTATTTGCCAACTTGTTTGGATTAAAGCGGGCTGATTAAATCCATTAAAATACACCGGGCTGATTACTAGTTGGTAATTGCCAGAGTGGTGGATAGTGAATTAACGATTTGAATTTCTGCAGTTGCCTGGTTGGTTAGTGGTTGATATATTGTTGGGTGGATAGGACCTTGACGGTTTCAGGTGATATAGTGGAGGATATTGGTTATTGTTTCCGTTGGCTTGTCTGCTCACTTCAATTCTTGACATGGCAGATAGTGAGATAGGGCCATTGAATGTAGCAATAGCTACAAGTGAGGAATTGATTCAATTGGAAGGTATTGGTGCAGCTAGGGCTAATGCATTAGTAACTCTCCAAAGACCAGATGAATTGATTCCATTTGATGAATTTCTGCAAGCAACAAAGTTTACAAAGGAATATGCCTTTGAGTTGTTGTTGCATGGAACCATAACTGGGGTAGAGATGCGGGGAAGTACACTCATCGAGTATCAATTAAAGCTTCAAGAAAGTCATCTACGTGGATTGCAAAAGGAATTTGTGGAAAATCGTGTGTTCTTGGAGAGTCGATTGGCCACCAAGGACCGCGAGATACAGAAATTCATTAACGATTTTTCTTGTAGGAATGATCAATGGGAAGAAGTCATTCAGCGTCTTCGGAATGAAGTAGAAACAGTAGTGGATCAGCATCAGGAATTGACTGATCGAGTAGGTGAAATAGAGGAAAAGGTTGATACTCAAGGGCGTCAATTGACCCAAGTGGATATTAAGGTTGAACAATTAGGTCAACAAGTAAACACGCAAGTAGGTGAAGTGAATGACAAAGTTGATCAACTAGGTCAACAAGTAAACACTCAAGTAGGTGAAGTGGATGTTAAAGTTGACCAACTAGGTCAACAAGTAAACACTCAAGTAGGTCAAGTGGATGGTAAAGTAGAACAACTGGGTTCAGATACAAGAATTGTCGTTGCATTATTAAGAAACCAACGTGTAGGAACATCAGAGAGTTCATTACAGGTAACCTCTGAACAGACAAGGGACGCTCGTCAGGCGGACCTAGTAGATAATGCTGACACACCTCAACAGTTAACTGGAAGGAGTAGGGAAGAGGTTCCAAATCGGTTGAATGCAGTTTCGGTTCCAGTAACGCCATCGCCTGCACCAGTAAATGCATTCCATGCTCGGTTGAACGCAGTTTCGGTTCAGTCGAGTGATCACCATGTTCAGGTGAATGTGCCACCTGCACCTGTGAATGCTCCACGTGCAGGAGTGGAATTAAATCCATTAAATAACACCTTTTCGGTTGGCGAGGCTGTTCAGCAAGAGCCAAGGCAGGAGTCGGCTCAGCAACATGCCGATGAGGGAATATTGGAGGATACCACTGTTCCTACGGCTGTGCTGGACAACTCCCAGACTAGATTTATGGATGGTCTGATGAGCGTAATGCCATCGACTCGTGTTTATGGTCATGGCAATCCCCCAGGTATTCGGGGACCAGTTCGTAATTCTGGGTTGCCAACTTCCGTTAATACGGGTCCAGTTCGAGGTTGGTAGTCAAGAAGTCGGTACACAGGCCGTTCGATCAATAGGTGTGCATCAGAATGCAAGGACTTCGACTCCTGCTAGATGTGATGCTGAGGCGGCCAGTCGGTATGCCTTACCTCCACCACTTAGCCATAGGGGGGTGAGGTACGATTCTCAACCGCAGCCCCCTGCGGTAATCAATAATCATGTAGTCCAAGCCCCTGCGCTAGCGGCAACGGATGATGTACAATCAGGAGCAGAAGCTGATAGTGATGATAGTGGATGTAATAGTGGATCCGGTTACTCCCGCGCATCGAGATCTCCGAGGACTGGTAGGTCGAATAGGGGATATCGTAGGCGTAGCCGTAGTCCACATTTACCAAAGACCTTGGTGTTTTCTGGGGCGAAAGATACTTGGATTCCATTTCGAATTAAATTCGAATTGGAATCCAAGCTTAGGGCATGGAATAAGAAGAAAGCTCTCCGAAAACTTTTAGAATGCATGCATGGGAAAGCCATCGAGTGTTTCCATGTACAATCTGAAAGAGACAAGGGAGACTTGGACAGATTAATGGAGAATTTAGAAAAGCGATACGGTATTCGCGAACCTCCGCAAGCAATAAGGCGGCGGTTGCAGGTTGAGGAACGGGGTCCTGATGAAACACTCGAGGATTTTGCAGAAAAATGCAACTACTTGGCATTGAATGCTTATCCCGATGCTCCAGACAGTGTGATTCAAACTGTTTGTGTGGAGCATTTTTGCGAGGGTGCCGGGAGTGACAGGCAGTTGCCTTTGCAATGGAGAAAGAGCCTCAAACAATTCAAGATGCTTTAAAGTATGTGACTCTTTCCTTGCACAATCACAAGTCGTTGGCTGTGAAATCTGTTCGGGCTGTGGGCCTGGATCAGAGTACAGAGCCTATGATATGGGCCACTGATAAGGGTGGGGAGGATACGGGGAAGCAGTTAAGTGAGGAGTTGAGGACAACTATAAAGACATTAATTGGGGAGTGCATCCAGGGGAAAGTGAAGGAGTCTCTCCAGAATTCAAGGACCCCGACTGCTATTACTTGCTACACGTGTGGGAAAGTGGGACATAAGAGTTCTCAGTGTGCACAGTCAACGAGAAACGCGAAATTTCAATTACGGTGTTATAACTGTGACGAGGTCGGTCACATAAGCCGTAATTGTCCAACCAGATACTCGCAGGGTCCTTTAAACGCTCAAGGGCTGGGAACGGTGGCCGGTTCTCGGCCCCAAGTGTAAGTCGCCGTGGCCAGAGGAAATGGAGAGGCTCTATGCCAGAGAGAGATGTTTCGGAGACTCCCCCTGTGGCGATCCGGGATATTGCTCTATCGCGTTCTCCTGGTTGGACTATGACCATCCCAGTGCAAGTTGGTTCGACGCTAGTCACGGCAGTGGTCGATACAGCTGCACAAGCCACAGTAATGAGTTATGAATTATACTCTAAACTGGGGTTACAAGGGTTGTCATCTCCTGTTCGGTTGACTGGGGCGTTCCAGTGATCCTCTAGTATGGGAATGGTGGTTAGGCAGGTACCAATGTCAGTGCTAGATTTTCATTGTACCTGGACGTCGTGGTTGCTCCATTAGTTGATGACCTTCTCTTAGGATTTGACTTTCCGTCTGCCAATAACTGTATTGTGGACTTCAATAAGAATGTCTTAGTTATCGGAGACAGGAAGGTGTCCGCGACCTTGAAGTGTCATGGGGAAGGGGAACCACTGTCAATTAGTAGGGTTACGCTGGCCGAAACGGTTACTGTTCCTCCGCTCACTTCCCAGTTGGTTCAGGGAGTGATGCATGGTTTCGCGCCAGTTGATTACGTCTTGGAGCCTGTGATTGACCAGTCAGTTATAATGGTGCCCAAGATGGCAATTCGGGGTGCTTCAAGGGTCCCGATTTGCCTGCGTAATCCCTCTACAAATGAGGCGGCAATATCTAGTGGAGCATGGATCGGGACAACGCTGCAACTGGATGGGGTGTACAGCGACCCGAACACAGATACTGTTGCCAAACAAGGGGAGCCTAGTATCCGGCAAGTGAATTCTGCTCCTATGACAGATTCCCTACCAGAACATCTGGTAGCCTTGTACAAGGCATCCTGTGAGGGATTAACCGAGGAACAAGCAGTGAAAGTGAAAGAGGTCCTGGTGGAGTATCAAGACCGGTTCTCCACAGGTGACCTAGATCTAGGTCATTTCACTGACACTGTACATCATATTGAGACCACAGACGCTCGTCCTATCCGTCAGCGGTTGAGACGGACGCCTCGCGGATTTGAAGGGGAGGTGGGAAGACATCTGCAGGCGATATTGGATGTAGGCGTCATCCAACCTTCCAAATCAGATTGGGCTTCTGCCCCGGTTTTGACCAGGAAGAAGGACGGGTCAGTGAGATATTGCATTGATTTTAGAGCCCTAAATGATATTACGGTAAAAGACGCCTTCCCATTGCCGTTAATTGACGACTGTTTGGATGCGCTGGATGGGGCCGAGTACTTTTGCACGCTAGACCTGGCGGCAGGGTACTGGCAGATCTCGATCAACCCAGTTGATCGCCATAAGACTGCATTCATCACCAAGTATGGGCTTTTCGAGCATGTCCGGATGGCATTCGGCCTTTGCAATGCTCCGGCCACTTTTCAACGAGCAATGCAGACGGTGCTTCGTGGCCTGACCTGGAAGGAAGTGCTTGCCTACCTGGATGATGTGGTGGTCGTGGGTCGGACTTTTGACCGAGTATTGGCAAATCTCTGTCTTGTGTTACAGCGCTTCCGGGATCATAACCTGAAGCTGAAACCGAAGAAGTGTTCTTTGTCAGTGCCGTGCGTGCATGGCCGGTGCCTACAGACCGTACAGAACTCCAGGCATTTCTGGGGTTTGTAAACTATCATCGTGATTTTGTAGCCAATTTTGCGAAGATAGTGGGGTGCCTGTATGACTTGACGAAGCCCAAGGCTCATTTCAGCTGGGAGGGCCGACATCAACAGGCATTCGAGGGACTTAAGGAGGCCGTGATTGGGGCGCCGGTCTTGGCCATACCTACGGTGGATGATCCGTTCATCTTGGACACCGATGCTTCTGATGCCGCGATAGGAGCAGAACTTGTGCAGGTACAGAGTGGTGTTGAGCGCACGATAGCGTACGCCAGTCGAAACCTGGCCCCAACGCAGCGCCGGTATTGTACGACCCATAAAGAACTTTTAGCGGTCGTAACTTTTACCCGGACTTTTAGGCACTATTTGCTGGGTAAGCCTTTTCTGATTCGTACGGACCACAATAGCTTGGTATGGCTGACCCGGTTCCGCCAAATTGAAGGCCAGTTGGCTAGATGGCTGGAGGAACTCAGCCAGTACGACATGACCATCCAGCATAGGACTGGGGTTGCTCATGGGAATGCCGATGGATTGTCGCGTATCCCAGACTGCTTACCCGCATGTGACAGCTATGTGGCGGGAAGCCAACCAGAATTCCTTCTTTGTGGGGGATGTAAATTCTGTCTGAGAGCCCATAACCAGTGGGGTCGTTTCACAGAGGATGTGGATGATGTGATCCCTTTGGCCACCACTGGTACGGCAGCAATTGCGGTACGGGCTGTGTTCGTCGATCTGGATGACCAGGCTGACCCAGATCCAGACCCTGGGTCGCTAGACGTCATCTCTGAATTATTCTCCCCATCTGAAATGAGGGAAAAACAGTTGAAGGATGTATAGCTTCGTCCCGTGATTGATCATGTGGAAACCGGACAAACTCCATCACGACTATTTATGTGCAGTCCAGTGACAAAGCATTTGTGGCTATGTCGTTCATGCCTGAGACTGAAAGATGGAGTTTTGTATTATCAGTGGGACTATGGAGTGACTTCCAAGCTGAAGTTAGTAGTACCGTCAGAGCTACGTTCTGAAGTGTTGCGCTTAGTGCACGACACAAAGACTGGGGGTCATTTGGGCCGCAATAAGACGTTGGCTTTGACAAAACGTTCCTTCCTTTGGCCTAATTTGACTCGGGACGTAGAGCTGTATGTTCGAACATGTGCTACTTGCAACACCAACAAGAAACCGAAAGTGAACCCTAAAGGGGCATTGGGCTCTTTCCATGCAGGAGCACCAATGGAGCGGGTCCATCTGGACATCTTGGGCCCGCTGGTGACTTCAGAAGGGGGAAATCGCTACATCTTAATGATGATTGACCAGTTCACTAAATGGCTGGAGATTTGCCCCCTTCCTGGGCAATCGGCGGAAAGTGTCGCGAAGGCATTTCTTGAGGGGTTCATAGTACGGTTTGGAGTACCGTTGCAAGTGCATACCGATCAAGGCAGGAACTTTGTCGGTAACCTGTTCTCTGAATTTTGCAAGGTTTTTGAAGTCACGAAATCTCGTACTACCCCTTACCGCCCCTGTTCCAATGGTCAGGTGGAACGATATAATCGTCTGTTGCTCCAGGTGATTCGTTGTTACCTGGAGAATAGGCAGATGGACTGGGATAAACACCTCCCATTAATCGGAATGGCTATTCGGTCTATGCCGAATCGCGATACCGGTTTCTCTCTCAACATGTTGATGTTGGGGCGGGAAGTCATTCTGCCACTGGACATTCTATTGGGAGTAGCAGAGGTTAACCTGCAAAAGGTCACGGGGGATGCTTACTTAGTAGACCTCTTGAAACATATGGAGGAAGTGCATCGCCTGGCCCGAGAACAGATCGGGATTACTCAAAGTAGACAAAAGCGAACCTATGATCTGAAAATCGATACCGGTTTCTCTCTCAACATGTTGATGTTGAGGCGGGAAGTCAATCTGCCAGTGAACATTCTATTGGGAGTAGCAGAGGTTAACCTGCAAAAGGTCACGGGGGATGCTTACTTAGTAGACCTCTTGAAACATATGGAGGAAGTGCATCGCCTTGCCCGAGAACAGATCGAGATTACTCAAAGTAGACAAAAGCGAACCTATGATCTGAAAATCCAGTCCCGGACCTATGAGGTGGGGGACTTGGTTTGACTAGGGTCAAAGTTGGACAGAGCAAGAAATTGCGACCGATCTTTGCGGGCCCCTTTGTCGTGAGTAAGGTGTTATCCCCATGTCTGTACCGGGTGGAGAGCAGGAGGAAGTCCCATGTGTGGCATCATGATGTTTTACGTCAATGCCAGGACAGGGACATCCCTCTATGGGTACGACGGAGACGTCATGCTTTACTGAGTTTGGTTAGGGCATCCGACGCGGGAAAGTCTGGATCAGGACGAGTACCAAGTTCAGAATCCGTGAAGCCTTCTTCGGGGGAATTCACCGCTGACACGGGAAAGTCTGGACAAGGACGAGTACCAGATTGGGTATCAGTGGAGTCTTCCCCTGAGGAGGGCACACAACCTGTACTGCATGTTGTGTTGTAGGGGATCCCGTTCCTCTCGGTTTGACAGACGAAGTTCCGGATTGGAACTTGGACATGTTGTTCGCGGAACCGCGAGTAGCTAAGAAACCGCGACCGGCAAGGGCGCACGAGGCTACTTCATCGGTTTAACCGATGATAGAACCTCGTGTTACACGAGGGGGTCGGAAGGTTCGAAAACCCCAGTTTTTGTCAGCATATGACTGCTCCTAGATGGTGATGTCTAGGGTCGTGCTAGAATTTTCTTTGGTGTTGATTCCAGAGGAAAAGAATAAGCATGCTATGCTATGTCAGAGAAGTGAGCAGACTTGTCGAAAAGGTCCTAGTTGCATCCTGGGTCACTTGCACAAGTTTAAAATGTAATTTGGGAAGGTGCATAACTAATAATGGAGAAAAAAAATATGTGTAGCCTGCTTCCAGTGAAGAAGTGGAGTAGGTTAGAGGAAATAGGGCAAGTGAAGTTGTGATGTCTTGTTGTTGTGCAAGATATGTCATTGGTGATGTCATATTTGTCGTATAGATTGTGATTGGTGACGTTATTGTTCGTGATGTTGTATAGATTGTCATTTGTGAAGTTTTTGTCTTGGGCGCCCAAGTTGTTTGGTTTGTGTGGTTGGATGTCGGGTTTTGTCGGTGTGTAATTAGGTATGAGTTGCTTTTGATGTTGTGGTGTGAGACATTTTGTTGTTTTTTTCTTTGATTTTCAGAAAAGAAAAAAAAGGATAAAAGGCCAGGATGTTCAGGGAAATTTTTACGATTAAACCGGGGAAGAAGGGGGATAAGGGGGTGGATGTAAGGGGGGAAATTTCAGCGGAGGACGTGTGGTATAGTGCAACGGAATCAGTGGGTGGGGGGGATGGGGATAGTACGGCTGGGTCCTGGGCGACTGGTCTATCAAATTTAGGGACGGGGGATGAATTAAGTGGGGAAGAAAGTGGGGAAGAATCGAGTGGGGAGGGGGATTGGGATTTTTCGAACTGGGGGGAGAAATTAATTCCGGGGAAGGGTATGCCTCCGGGGAGGCAGTCGTTAGCTCCAGAGGGAGCAGTGGGAGGGATACGTGTAGGTATGGGGAGGGGAATACTTGGGGAATTAGAAGGAGCAGTGGGAGGGATAGGAGTAGGTAGGGGGAGGGGAATTTTTGGGGAATTAGAAGGAGCAGTGGGAGGGATAGGAGTAGGTAGGGGGAGAGGAATATTTGGGGAATTACAAGGGGCCATGGGAGGGATAGGTGTAGGCAGGGGTAGGGCAGTGACGGTGGAGGCATGGGCGGGTCCGGGGTTTGGAGGGGAACGCTGGCAGGCTGTGTACCCTCCGTTAGCCTCGGATTCGGCAGTGCCTCCATCGGCAGCGGACACTGGGGATGCTCCTGGGAGTGGGCCGAATCCGGGATCGGGTGGGGGACGCTGGTTGGCTGTCGACCATATGCTGACCCCGGGTTCGGTTGACTCCTACTCGGTAGCTCGGATAAATGCGATCTTCCGAGAGGGGCACCAGTGTCCGTTGTGTACCTGGACTGGCACCCGCCCCAGGAGACACCTGGAACGGAATCATTTTCCGTTCTGGATGTCCCCTGAGGTGGCTTGCTGGTCTTGTAAGATTCATCAATCCAGCCTGTGTTTTGCGTTAAAATACGGGCTGGACCCTGGACATGAATCCATGGAAGAATGGGCCCTCACGGACACTCGTTGGTGGAACTGGGTGGCCCTCTTCCATGGATTCCTCCATACATTAATGCCAATCCTGGGGGTCCGGACATATCCAGAATTATTGGGGTATGTCCACAGGCCCACCGCAAACAGGCAGAGCATATTTCTTAAGGTTAATTTTTATGGGTAGCTCTTGGATTTTCCACTGGGGCGGCTAGTAGGCATGCCCCGGTGGGGGGGGAAGGAATCTGGGGCTGCTAGTAGGCATGCCCCGGTGGGGGGTGTTAGGTAGCCACTTGGATGTCGTCCTCGGTCGTCTCCATGGTAAGTACACCTTGGAGGCCATCGGGGACGAAGTGGGGACAGTACACCTGTTGCGAACCCCAGTGGTAATGCAGCATGTGGTGTGCAACCTGGTCTTCCCGGGGAGCTGGAAATCCAAATCCATGAAAGCGCCCCTCGGGGACCCCAGGGTGCACACCACTTATGGGCTTCACCCCCACCAGGCCAGCCGTCCTGTGGACCAGGGAACGAAGGAAAGACTTCGACAATTTCTGCGGTCCCCAGGATGTGTTGGTCTGGGGGAGGTTGGTCTAGATTATGGGGACCATGAGTCTGCCGTGGAGCGCCGGTGTCAGGCCAATTTCTTGAGGGAAACCCTGCCACTGGCGCTCCAGCTTAACCTCCCGGTCGTCCTCCATTGCCGGGAAAATACCCCGAGGGGTGGCGGCCGGGACGGAGAAGGGCGGACCATGGCCCTCAATGATCTCTTGGAGATCCTGGGGGAGACGCTGCCGGCTACGCACCCGGTTCATGTACATTGTTTCCTGGGGAGCCCTGCTGCCCTCGAGTCTTGGCTTCGGCGCTTCCCAAATGCAATATTTGGGGTGAGCGCCCGGGCCATGAACTGCGAGGACACCAGGGCTGCTGTTCAGGGCCTGGCCATGGATCGGTTGCTGGTAGAGTCGGATGCGCCGTACCAGTCTCCTCCAGGATTTCCACGAATCAACACCCCCTGGGGTGTTTGGCCCGTTGTTCAATGGATTGCCGGGGTGAGAAACTTGCCACCCCGGCTGGTCGCGGAGATAACCCGGCGGAACGCCTGCCGATTTTATCATCTTCCGGCATAGGGCGTTACGCCGGGTGGTCTCCGGAAGTCGGGCTTGACACTCCAGGGGAAATACAGAATTGGGATGGGTCTTGGGATGGGGGTCCTGGGCGGAGGGACGCTGGTAGGCGGTCTTCCCTCTGGGGCCTCACATCTATTTCTCAAGACTCATCCCAGGGGAAAACAGATGGGGGGGGGGGTGATTTTTTGAAAATGGGAGCCTTTGAGAGGGAGAAAGCTGGTAGGCAGTTCTCCCTCTTAGGCAATCATTCTTGTGAATATTTTATAGGTTGTTTTATTCACACACGCTGAGTACAAAAGGGGAGACACTTAGTGCCTGTTATGGCTATTGATATCAGCCTCAGCTTTCTATAATAGCTGGAAATAAATTAAGGAGATTTACAGGAACTAAATCTTTAAAGTTTCTCTTTCTTTTTTGTCGCCCTTCAGGATTACGTAGTCCTTTTTATTGGTAGGTGCCAATTCTAGGCCTAAACATTTGAAAAGCCGTTGAAGGATCTTAAAGAATTGGTGGGTTGGGTGACTTGTCGGCTCCGTGCTCAGCGCGTGTGGCTGGCTCCAGGCTAAATGGCTGGCGAGCCAGCTGAATTTTGGGAGGGAGGGGATAAGGCTGGTAGGCCTTGGAGTTCATTTCTTAAGGTTAATTTTTATGGGTAGCTCTTGGACTTTCCACTGGGGCGGCTAGTAGGCATGCCCCGGTGAGGGGGAAGGGAATTTGGGATAAGGCTGATAGGCCTTGGGGGTCATATTTTAAGGTTAATTTTTATGGGTAGCTCTTGGATTTTCCACTGGGGCGGCTAGTAGGCATGCCCCGGTGGGGGGGGAGGGGGTGTTATGTAGCCTCGCGGTCTGCTAACAGACTGAAATTGAGGAAGTAGAGTATTTCTCTGAATCTGTGAAATACAATTTTAGTGTGTTTAATAGTGCATCATTTTTAGTGCAGAGATAGGAAAGTTTTAGTGTCAGCATTTTTGAGGCTGGCGTAGCTTATTTTTAAGTGCAGGCCATGCTAGGCAGAAATGCTGGAGTAATGGGAACTGCACCATTTTAAGTGTAGCATAAGGTTTAGGAATATCCGGGAGTTTTTAGCAACATATTTTGGAGTTAGGACAGTTAGGGTAGGGATAGGGCTGGATGTAAAAGAAGACGATAAAAAAGGCCGGAAGGCTGGAAGGCTGGAGAAACCCACCCCAAAAATCAGGAGGGGGAAGGGTGTGGTAGTGGTTGGACTAGGTCCGCTGAGATCATGTTGAACCAGCGAATATGGCCGGGAAGTCCCGAAGACCCTCAGCCAATGAAAAGCTAGAAGGCTGACAAAGGGAGATCGGAAAGAGCGTGCTTAGAATCTGCCCAGTCGACCACACTCAGCCGTACTGAAAAGAGGTACTACTCAGCCGGAGGGACTTTGCAAGAACTATTATACAGGTAAGCCTGCTGCATCTTCTCCCGGACCGAGTCCTACTTCAAAATCCTACTTCAAAATATGTTGCTAAAAACTCCCGGATATTCCTAAACCTTATGCTACACTTAAAATGGTGCAGTTCCCATTACTCCAGCATTTCTGCCTAGCATGGCCTGCACCTAAAAATAAGCTACGTCAGCTTCAAAAATGCTGACACTAAAACTTCCCTATCTCTGCACTAAAAATGATGCACTATTAAACACACTAAAATTGTATTTCACAGATTTAGAGAAATACTCTACTTCCCTTTCTTTCTAAACCTCAACTTCAGTCTGTTAGCAGACCGCGAGGCTACCTAACACCCCCCTTCCCCCCCCCACCGGGGCATGCCTACTAGCCGCCCCAGTGGAAAATTCAAGAGCTACCCATAAAAATTAACCTTAAAATATGTACCGCCGTGTATTCTTATAGGTGAAATATTTATACATGCGGCCTTTGAATGTCCTGTTGAACCTTTCCACCACGGAAGCCTTGGTCTCGTTGTACGTATGGAAGAAAAACACCTTCTGGGCTTTCAGAAACTGTTGGAACGGTCTGTTGAGGAATTCCGTGCCTTCGTCGGTTTGCAAATACAAGGGTTTGCGCCCGGTCTTGAAGATGTCTTTGAACGCCGCTATGAGATTCGCCCCCGTTTTCGTCCGGATGGGTACCACCCACGCATACTTCGACAGGATATCGATGCACGTCAAGATATACCGATTCCCATCGTTGTGTTTGGCAAAGGCGCTCATATCGACCAAATCCGCTTGCCACTGGGCATCTATTCCTCCCACGATGACCCGGTTCCGTAGAAAATAGCGACGGACAGATCGATGTAAGGTATAGGTGTCTTGTTTTCTTAACCAATCTCGGACTTGGGCACGTTGTATCCCCTGGGGTTTGGCCGCTCGATAGAGAGCCGACAATGCACTATAGGCCGCCGGACTGTCGGGACTGTAGTATAAGTTATCCAACACCTTCTCCCAGCGCTTCATGGTGACAAATGATGATGGATCCTGGCTCTATCGTTTATTTATAACGGGTATATCTTGGGCCGGAGTTTCTTTCTGATTTTCTTCGTTGGCTTCCACAGTGTCCATGGTAAATGACCAGTCCAAGTCGTCTGATGACCGCTTGATAAGCACTTCATCCACATCTACCACGGCATCTTCCAATGCAGACCATAGATCAGGGTGAAGGGTAAAATGCACTGTACCCCCATCTAGCCGAGCCAATTGAGCAAAGAAAGGGCTGCGTCGGATGTACACATCGTGACACAAGTGGATGAGGTCGCCGTCCAGTTCACCAGACAACACGCGTTTGAATTTGGTCCAGCCCTATCGGGACAGACGAATGTGAGCCGGGCACGGTTGTGTAGGGTCCGCATCACAGATGTCTCCCACCTCCTCCATGATATCGACCTTATCCGCATACACGTGCAGGAAAACCTCGGGGGACAAGCTGAGATACGCCAGTATTATATGCTCCGTCATGGTCAGTACGTGAATGGTACCAGATTTGACTGTCTCTCGTATTTATAGGGAGAACCCCGTGAGATCAAAGGATCGGGTGGTCAACTGGGCTGACTGTCTAGCCGGGTAATCAATGGCATCGTCGTCTGGTTCATGGCTAGACATTTGTTCATTGGGTTCTGCCGCCGCTTCTCTCAGGGCACGAGCCCACTCCAACTCGTCTGATGACCGCTCGTCCGGTGTAAACAGCTGGTCCACGATAGGCACCACTTTCTCGAAGGCTGTCCACAGATCGGGGTCTAGGGCGAAGCCTCGCGTAGGGTCTTGGTAGCGGCCCAGGCGTGGGAAGAAGGGTCCACGGTATACGTAGATGGCATTGTCTATGTGGATGAGGTGTCCGTCGAGCTCGCCGCTCAACACCCGTTTAAATTTGGTCCAGCCGTCACGGTGTAGCGTAACCGTATTCGATACGGTCTCAGCGCGCGACCAGCAAACATCTCCACGGTCTTCCACGAGGGTGACTTTATCTTCATAGATGTGTAACCCCACCCGGGGTGTAAGGAGAAGGATGGCTCGTAGAACTGGTGACATGCTTGATCCAATGACGAACGGTGAATGACACACATTCTGTCTGACCCTCGTATTTATGGTGAGGTCCCACTGTCAATGCCACAGCGCCAGGGTCAATAGGGCACAGACTATTGTGAGGCCAACCAGCCGTCGCTGATTCCGGCGTGAGCGCTCGTGGTCCATAGCCCGAGCATCAAGGATGGCTGTCCTAGTCCAGTAGTGGTGAGTGATGGCACACCTCTCCATCGAGTGCACTCTGTCGAGGACCGCTTCTGTGAACTCGTTCAGGATCTGGCGTCGCCCCTCGTTGTCGTCGCCATCTGAAAACATGGACCGAACCACTGCTCGGTAACCCGTGAGTGAATTAACCACGGTCGCATGCTGTAAAATGCGAGTCGCATAGGGACGGGTGTCCGTCATGGCTCTGCAACCGTAGGAATGAAGGTGTGGGATCCAGAGAGACGTGTTTTATAGACCATGTCACATGGGCGCCTAGACGTCGGGTGTAGTCCGTGATACGTACTATTCTGATGGGTTAGTTCAAAAAAGAGAGCAACAACAACACAGATCAATCCTTTTATTATGCGTGAATCGGGCGTAACCTGTGAACATGATAGGAATGCATGTACTAACCTGTCTGTGGGGTTTTTCCACAATGTCGTTCACCTTCGTGTCTTTTCGGGTACGTCCGTGTCCTTTCGGTAAAGTCCGTGTCTTTTCGGTGAAGTTCGTGTCTTTTTGGTGACGTCCGTGTCTTTTCGGTAAAGTCCGTGTCTTTTCGGTAACGTCCGTATCTTTTCGGGTATGTATGAGGGTATTGAGGGGGCCGACTGTATGTGACGAGTTGTATGTGTTTTTCTCGGTGACGTCCGTGTCTATCATCCGGGCACTTCACGTCTGCGCCTGCATTGGGGTATGTATGAGGGTTTTCATGCGCGCGCGCGCTGCGGATTCACCCACGCACTTCCGGACAACCCGCGCGCGCTGCGGCATCAGATCACCCCCGCGCGCGCGCGCTGCGGCCGGGGCGGGCCGGGCCGGGCCGGGCCGGGAAAAACCCCGGAGGTTGAACATCCGGACGTCTAAGAGAAAATTGGAACTCTTCTGGGTTTATAGGTGAAACCCGGAAATGACGCCACAACCCACGTGACCTGCGCAGCAGAATGGAAACGACACCCTAGTCTAGCCCCCTCACATAGGCTTCACATGGATACCTCACTCGATCCCATCGGCCCACTAGTGGCCCACCTAGACCCCAAAACGTCTATTTCCATACCCTTTGTCCACTGAGCATGCGCAGAGTGGCGATATTTCAACCCCGCACTCACCCTATCAGATGCCCCCTCACATAGGCTTCACATTGATACCTCACTCGATCCAATCGGCCCACTAGTGGCTCCCCTAGATCCCAAAACGTCTATTTCCATACACTTTGTCTATTGCGCATGCGCAGAATGACGATATTCCTACCCCACATCCATCCCATCGGTTGCCCCCTCACATAGGCTTCACATTTATACCTCACTCGACCCTATCGGACCATTAGTGGCCCACCTAGATCCCAAAACGTCCACCCCGTATGGACCTATACACCCATAGCCATGCAGTATAGGCCTATGGGCCTACCCAGGCCTCGGTGACTTTTTCCAAAAATTTCACCGTTTCGCTCCGGGACCCTTCCCACCGTGTTCTAAATGACAAGACGTGAAAAACAAATCCAAGCAACCCATATCACAATGAACGTGTGTGAATTTCTCAGGTTGGACCTATACCCCCCATGGCCAGGCTATGGGCCTATATACAGACCTCGGTGACTTTTCCCAAAAAATTCACCGATTCGCTCCGGGACCCTTCCCATTGTCATTTTCTTGGCGAGACGAGAAAAATGCGACCCCACAAGCCATAGTAAAGCCCACGAAAAAAATTGACCATCCCCATACCCCATACAGGCATTTTCCCTTATATTGTATAATACAGACCCCTATTGTAGGGGTAAAGTCCGTATTCCGCTTTTTATAATTTCGGGAAAAAATCCCAATTGTACATGCACCCACCCCATTGACTTGATAGGCAGGTCCCAATAAGCCCGGGGACCAATATTAGCCCTTTTGGCTAGGGTTGATAGGTGTTTTCTCCTATTTTAGGGGTAAAGTCCGTATTCCGCTTTTTATAGTTTTGGGAAAAATCCTAATTTTACACGCACCCACCCCATTGACTTGATAGGCAGGTCCCAATAAGCCCGGGGACCGATATTAGCCCTTTTGACTAGGGTTGATAGGTGGTTTCCCCTATTTTAAGGGTAAAGTCCGTGTTCCGCTTTTTATAGTTTCGGGAAAAAATCCTAATTTTACATGCACCCACCCATGACTGGATGCCCCTTCACGAATGCTTCACTTGGATACCTCACTCGACCCAATCGGACCATGCAGCGTATTTGAAGTCTGGGGACTACTTTTTCTCCGCGGAAGCTTTTTCCCGCGACCGCATCACCACCAGACCGCATCACCGCGGAAGAATAATCTGACCTCCGTGACATCTTCGGTCACCTCCATGTACGACATTGTGGGGAAAACCCCACAGACTGGTCAGTACATGCCTTGATCACGTGATCGCCACGTGACCACCCCCTTAAATTTTACCTGGGGGAACAAATAAGTAGGTCAATATGACTTTAAAATGGTAGACTATACTACTCCGCCCACACCCCCCAAAACTCTTGTTTTGCGGGCCTGTGATCCTGCTCTGGTACGATCATCGTCTATAATACAAGCTTTTAGGCAAGCTAAAGGCTACTACAAACTAGTCTCACTGGTCAGAGAAAACTGGCTCGTGTGTACCAGGCCTTATAGCGTGCTTCGGCGAGTTCTCAGACAAGCCGACATTTATTGTGGAAATACACTGTAAAACGGTCTCTTTGATGTGCTCCCTGAAAGGACATGTAGGCGTCTCTCCAGTCAAAACAATGACGGCTACTCACAACTTAAGTTCAAATGGGATGAAATATACGACACATTGCTGGCTTCTAATTTTTTCAAATATGGGCATATTGGGAAAGGTCATGAGGTCACGAAGGCTGTTGGAGCACCTGAGTCATTTTGAATGAGCATGGCGCATTTCAAAAATAATCCATGTTTATTCAAACTAGAACACCATAACTGACTAAGAGTTTAGTGTAAGACTCACGAAATATATTTCACAAAGGATCTGTCGCAGGTTGTATTGTACGTTTTTTTGTCTAGGATATTACCTTTTCAATAGTAAGTCTTACACCAAATCCTTGCCGCCTCAACCCTGCTCGTTAGCATTGATACTCTGTCTTACTAGACCCCAGAAGAAGACGGTATGAAATCTAATGACATGACACACTCAATGAAATGAGGTACCGGTATGTTTAGGTCAGAGGTCAGTACGCGCTTCCTGGGGTTTCAGATCTGTCACCTATTGGAATTACTAATAAACGACTGATATTGGTACTGACAAATTCATCTTCTGTCATGGGTCGGATAATTCGGCCAAACGAACCATGACTAGGGATGACGATTAATACCAGGTTCTCATGTGAAAACCTTAAACCCGGGAGTTTATAACTAACCTCTCCACATACTAAATACTCACAGAATGAATGAGGCATGGGGTATTTTGGGTGGGAGAAATGTAGTTCGTGCTATGCGATCTCCACTGAATCAGGTGACTTTTTTGACCACGCATAATACGATTTTGAAGGCTAAAATATATAAGCGAACATTTACTACTTAATATGACCTCCTCTGGAGATATAATTGATATGGTACGTAAAGAATGTTCATTGAAGTGTTTGTTTTTATCACGCAAATTTTTATATGTGGTGTTTTCCATACGAAAAACTTTGTTTGTGACGATTTTTCTTTCAAATCATATTTTTTTCTTGAGGTTTATATAACGAAATATCAGTCTCGAATGGAATGCGATCTTCTGGAAATGGATTCAGGATTCATCAAAATGGACTCCCTGGCCTGTATTGGTGTTTTTGAAGCATTAAAAGTAGGATTTTCTCTGATACAAGAAATAGGAAAGCTCAAACCAAATATATATTACAGTACAAGGCAGAAATAACTTGAACACGACTAGAGAAGAATGAAAACACGAGCGAATACTTGTGGTCACAAAAGTGTGCGGGTTTTGATTACGACTGAAGAAAGACATCTTCATTGCTACAAATACACGATCGCAATTGCAATCGCGATTTGCACGAAAGGGAATCGCGTTCAAAGTTATGTTATTTCTGCCCTGTACTGTATCACACAATCTATTGGGAAGTTTGATTATTTAAACAAACGAAGAATGGTTTGTGTTTGAACTGCCATATTTTTTTCTGCAATTGAACGTCCCGATATATGCCTCAAAAATAACAAACCAGCACAGAAAGCACAGTTCAATGAATCCTAAGTTCTTTTTATGCAACTGAAGACCGCAATATTTTCGAGGCTGACATTTCAGTATACTTCAAGAAAACTATGATTTGACAGGTTTTGGGTAAATCTGCTTCATTACCGTCACACACAAAGGAATTTGTCGTAAGTAAACGTCACTTTATGGAGACCCAACTTGGACCCCCTACATGATGAGCCTCTGGACTACATTACTTTTCCGATATATACTATCGTTTGGAATATTTACATGTACGAGTGACAAGTCGAATTTTGCTCATAACAGAATATCTTTTAGTCGTGCAACAGTTTATAGTCCGTCTAGATGCCCCGACAAAAGTACAGACTGTGTGTGCACGCGTAAAATCCGATATTCCTGAGTCAGTAATCGTCCAAGAATAATGTCCACGCCCAAGGCCAAATGGTAAATCACGAATTTAACCATCATGTCCGATATATTTAGATGTTGATTGAATGTTTCAGAATCCATAATCGCAATACCATTCTCTTATTTACATTTAAATTCAATAAACAGAATAAGAGTGAGGTTGTTAGCCCCTAGAGATGATTTTTTTTCACTCAGTTTTGATATTTAAGATTAAATGTGGGTTTTTTTGTGAATGAGCGAATTCCAACTGTAAATAGTAACCGTAAATGAATTTTCGAGAAATAATCAGCATTTAGCGGCAATCGATCCCACTCTCACCGTCTACACTATGACTATCCACAGGTACAACTCCAATGAGTTGCCCTTGCTGTAACTTAGAAATCTGGCTAGACCATTCCTTTACTTTCCACAAGAGCCTTCGAAAATATCATAGCTAAGAAGCAAGTGCACAGTTTTCTTTCGATCAAGAATCTCGCCCAGCACCAAAGAAGTCAGGAACATACATGTAAGCTACACAAACAAGACGGGACGAGAATCTTAACCTCGCTCATCGTTAAATGACCGTTGGGGTCTTAGATTTAGTAACGGATATTCTGTAATTGATGGTATATTAATGAAACCATTCACTAATTTGTGGTATTCTAAGAATAATTTTTTGTCCTCTTATCAGGATCGAACGTGAATGTGGTCATTCTGGGAATCTCTTTCACAAACTGTAGCGCTCGCAATAATCAACAGACTTCAAGGTAATATATCTAGCGATGTCGTTTTTGAGTTACATTAAACTATGTGAACAACGAAGATACCTTGATATTAATGTTCGTATTTTCCATTCTCATCTGTATATATTCGCCTTAGTAAGATTGCGGGAAACTGCCTTTGCACATGACAGAAAGTAAAAATAAATGCAAAATCCCATCCATCTTTTGTTAAGTGCCCTAGATAACAGAAGTAGTAACAATCCACACCGATATGAATCAAGCAAAATCTCTAAAAACCATACTTTGTCTGCAGATATTGAGATTACAGAACACAGATACTAGTAAGTGAAAATCACAGAGGGAAAACACTTACCACCAACTGCCAACCAGCGACATTCGAACAAATATTCCAACACGCATTTTCCTTTAATATATGGGAGTAATAACAGAAGCCAACATCATAACGTCCGGAACAAATGAGGAATAGGACCCAAACGTCGTGATATATAGATGAAAGCGACGCTAAATCATATTCACTCGCTCACCCTGCAGATATACTCATAGAGATTTCTATTAATCCGTAAACAGGATGATCGGTGTCCTGTCCGGTGTTTATATATAGGTTAACGTTGACAGCGCTCCTTGCTTGTTTTGGATAATCATAAGAAGCCCTTCTCCTTGAGCTTTACCCGTCAATAAACTGTAAAGTTACTCAGAATGTTTGATTAAAAATGAAAAGCTAATCGGAAATGAAAATGAAATGAAGACCATTAATAGTCATGATAGTAGGCCGGCCAAGGACACGAAATGTAACTTTTGATGGCATTGTTTGTTACAAATGGGTACCATGCTAAATTAGTTCTTTGTGTGTGAGGGGATACCACCCGGATTTTGGATATTAAAGGTCATTTCGGGATCACTTTTGGGGTTAAATAAGGTCAAAATTGGTAAAAGTCGTTCCTAACTTAATTTCCATTGTGATGTTTGTTACCAATAGCTATCCACGCTAAATTGGTTTTATGTTCTGTATGGCTTTAACACAGGTATGGTTAGCTCTTTAATTATTGGAATTGAGGTCATTTTAAGATCACTTTACGGGTCAAATGAGGTAAAAAATTTGGGAAAATTCCGTTTTATCCCATATATTTTGTGCTGTTTGTTATTTACTTTTGTATGCAGTATGGTTCAAGGTAGGGTGGATACTAAGACAACTTTGGCAATTTGAGGTCATTATCAGGTCATTTCGAGGTCAAATAACATCCAAAGATAGCCAAAAGATGGGCATTAAAACAATTTAAAACATTTTGTGTGAAATTCCTTGTAAAACAAATAGGTATCAAATCTGAAGTAGTTCTACGGGGTGAATTTTAAGAAATTAGTGTAGGGTAATTCAGTATTTTTTGTTTGTGAATTTTGGCATCATCCATTTTCTTATAGGCTGGACCTTCCCGATCAAGATAATTGTTGGTCCAAAGTTTTCTTTCTCGAGTTTGAAGCAGTTTGAGTTAACCCTTTCTGGCCTGGGTGGTAGAGGGTTAGGAGATTTAACATTCGCGGTATCACCAGAATGATTAAAAATCGAGAGCAAAGACTTTCCGTAGTTTTGAATATTATATCTGGCTAATTTTTATCCTATTTCTGTAATTCTAGGGATTAACCCTCATGCGTTTATTCAAAATTGCGCTCATGTGGGTTCATCCATAAATCGCCCTTTTTAGGTTATTCATACAATATAATTCTCAGCTTAAAATATGATGTTTTAAATAAAAATGGCGGACGGGTGCATGGGGTAATCTGAAATTCACATATTTCATGTTGCTCGTGTAGTTCAAGGCATTATTCTTACCTCACTGCGCAAATTTATCAAAACCGAGGGATCTCTATGCATAGCCTAACATTTTATTCCCATTTTACATCTATTTACATATGCCAAATATCAAGATTCAATGGTCAAATTCAAGATGGCGGCCATAAGGGGTCATCTAAACATCACACTTATTCCTGTTGCTTGTATAGTTCAAGGCATTATTCTTACCTCACTGAGCAAATTTAGCTAAACCGATGGATCTCTGTGCATAGCCTAACATCTTTTGCCCATTTGAAATCTATTTTCATTATGCCAAAAATGAAGATTCAATGGTCAAATTCAAACTAGCGGCCATATGGGGTCATATGAAAATCGCAATTTTGGTTGTTGCTCATGTAGTTCAAGGTATTGTTCTTAGCTCATCATGCAAATTTAGCAAAACCGGGGGATCTCTAAGCATAGCCCAACATCCTATGCCCATTTGAATCTATATACATATCCCGCAGATCAAGATTTGATGGTCAAATTCAAAATGGCGTCCATCTGAAAATCACACTTTCCAGTTGCTCATGTAGTTCAAGGCATTATTCTTACCTCACTGAGCAAATTTATCAAACCTGAGGGATCACTATACATAGCTTAACATCCTATGTCCATTTTGAATCTATTTACATATCTCTAAGATCAAGATTTGATGGTCAAATTCCAAATGGCGGCTATATGGCCCCATCTCAAAATCACACTTTTGGGCATTGCTCGTATAGTTCAAGGCATTATTCTTAGCTCATTATGCAAATTTATCAAAACTGTGGGATCTCCAAGCATAACCCAACAACCTATGCTCGTTTTGAATCCACTTACGTATCTCTAAGATCAAGATTTGATGGTCAAATTCAAAATGGTGGCCATATGGGGTCATCTGAAAATCACGTTTTTTTCATGTTGCTCGTTTAGTTCAAGGAATTATTCTTCGCTCATTGTGCAAATTTATCAAACAGAGGGATTTTTTGGCATAGCCTAACAACTTACGCCCATTTTGAATCTATTTGCATATCCCCAAGATCAAAATACGATGTTCAAATTCAATATGGCAGTTGTGTGGGGTTATCTGAATCTCCTGATTTTTCATGTTGCTCGTGTATTTCAAGTCATTATTCTTAGTTGATTGTACAAATGTATCAAAACCGAAGGGTCTGACATCATAGCCAGATACATTTTGCCCTTTTTAAATCTATTTGCTTAGTCGTCAGATTAAAAATGATAGTTAAATTTAAAATGACGACCACAAGGAGTCATCCGGAAATTTTTCCTTTTTCATGTTACTGTTAAAATATTTCACTCTCAAAACGCAAATGTTAGATTTAACATCTAGAGGGTTGGGGGAGGGAAAGCATTTAGAAAGTGTTGTATTCATCACTTTTAAGTGTTATATGTAACATTTTAAGCTGTTGCATCCAACACTTAAAAGTGGTGAAACAACACTTTCTAAATGCTTTCCCTCTTCCAACCCTCTAGATGTTAAATGTAACACTTGCGTTTAAGAGTGACAAACTTGTTTAAATTGAGCAGAATGCCCATTTTTATTCTGTTGGCATAATCTTCAGCTGAGAATACAATTATTAAATTCAAAATGGTGACCAAGTGGGTTCATCTGAGACTCATATTCTCATTTTGCTCTTATAATTCAAGGTATTGTGATCACATGGAGCTGAAAGTAGCAATTTCTCAAAGCCAAGCCCCTTCACAAAACAGATCGATCGGACTATTTATGGGCCTAGTTTGGCTCTATTCGTACAATCATCAGCTAGAAAAATAATCCTCGACAGACAATATAATGGTTACATAATGGTTATTATGCCTACCTTATACCCTACACTACATACAACTAATTCCGCCTGTCTATACCCATTCGTAACAATTAGTATTGTGGATATTAATTTATAACCGATTTGTACCCATTTTTGACCTCATTTACCAAAATGTTACCCTAAAATGATCTTAATTTGAATAATTAACGTGTTATCTATGACTAATTTAAACCTTACACTACATGCTACTAATTCAGTTTGGATACTCATTCGTAACAATTAGTACGGTGAATATTAATTTATAACCGATTTTCACCAAAATGACCGTAATTGGCCAAAATCAGGGTGGTATCCCCTCCTACCTTGATCCCTACCACTCAAAGAACTAATTTAGCATAGGTACCCATTTGTTACAAAAAAATGCAATCGAAAGTTTTTAAAAGCGTTTTTGATGTCCTTGGCCGGCCGACTATAACAAGTATATCAATTTTATTTGTCGTCGTTTGCTGTTCCGTATTTCCGTGGGAATAAAAGTTCAGGCAGGTATGGGGTGGACATGTTAGGTTCATTCTGGCGCACTGGACAGTGTTAGTCTCAATGGGGAACCCGCTCATGGACCTTTGCGGTATGCGATGTGGCCCCTTGTTTTCCTCATCTCGAGCGGTAGAACACGATGGTCGAGGCCACGCGTTGACTTTTTTTTTTTAAAAGTGCTGATGACGCATGCGCAGTAGGCAGGCAGATCGCGGTGGACGTTTTGGGGTAAGGGTGGACCCATAGTGGTCCGATTGGGTCCTGTGAGGTATGAGGTTGAAGCATTCGTGGATGGGTGTGGGGTGAAAATATCGTCTATCTGCGCATGCGCAGTAGAAAAAGTGTATTTGAATGGACATTTTGGTGTCGCGACGGATCAATATTGGTCCGATTGGAACTTATGCGGTGTCATCGTGAAGCTCTCGTGGCGTAGCGTCCGACTGGACTAATGTGTCGTCCGTTTTCAACATTCTGCGCATGCGCAGACAGGGAATTTTGGGAAAATGACATTGGGATAGATGTGGTCGAGGTGGACCCATAGTGGTCGGATTGGGTCGGGGACGGTATCAGTTTGAATCTCTCATGGGGTAGCGTCCAACTGGACTGGTGTGGAGTAAAAGTAGCGCAGGCGCATGCAGGGCATGGTGGGAAAGGATATTGGAATGGACGTTTTGGGGTCGAGGTGGGCCCATAGTGGGCGTACTGGGTCCGGGAGGGTATCCATGTGAAGCGCTCTTCCAGGCCAATCAAGTCATGGGTGGGTGCATGTTTTCACAGAAAAAAACGGAGTCATAGAAATGATAATTTTGTTGTTGTTGTTGAGATAGTGTAGTCTCTCAAGTAAAAGTCAAGGGACGTAATCCAGTTAATTAGTACAGAAAGCAGAAACTGTCAGGGTTAATTTCTCGGTGAATTTTCTGGGAAAACTCCTGTTCTATTTATAGATCACTCGGAAGTAGTAGAGGAAGGGGAGTTCCAGAGGTGCAATGAAGGTGGGTTTGGAGGAGATAAGAGCCTTGTTCGGACTGGCTACCTGGTAGAGTTACCTGTGTGCGTGTGTTAAATCATATTCACTCGCTCAAACTGCAGACATAATCACAGGGGTTTCTATTAATCCGTTATTTGTCGTCGTTTGCTGTTCCGTAATTCCGTGGGAATAAAAGTTCAGGCAGGTATGGGGTGGACATGTTAGGTTCATTCTGGCGCACTGGACAGTGTTAGTCCCAATGGGGAACCCACTCATGGACCTTTGCGGTATGGGGTGTGGCCCCTTGTTTTCCTCATCTCGAGCGGTAGAACACGATGGTCGAGGCCATGCGTTGACTTTTGTTTTTGAAAAGTACTGATGACGCCTGCGCAGTAGGCAGGCAGATCGCGGTGGACCTTATGGGGGTCTAGGTGGACCCATAGTGGTCCGATTGGGTCCTGTGAGGTATCAGTTTGAAGCATTCGTGGGGGAGCGTCCAACTGGATGGGTGTGGGGTGGAAATATCGTCTATCTGCGTATGCGCAGTAGACAAAGTGTATTTGAATGGCCGTTTTGGTGTCGCGACGGATCAATACTGGTTCGATTGGGCCGCATGAGGTGTCATCGTGAAGCTCTCGTGGCGTAGCGTCCGACTGGACTAATGTGTCGTCCGTTTTCAACATTCTGCGCATGAGCAGACAGGGAATTTTTGGAAAATGACATTGGGATAGATGTGGTAGAAGTGGGCCCATAGTGGTCGGATTGGGTCGGGGAGGGTATCAGTTTGAATCTGCGTCCAACTGGACTCGTGTGGAGTAAAATTAGCGCATGCAGGCGCATGCAGGGCATGGTGGGAAAGGATATTGGAATGGACGTTTTGGGGTCGAGGTGGGCCCATAGTGGGCGTACTAGGTCGGGGAGGGTATCCATGTGAAGCGCTCTTCCAGGCCGATCAAGTCATGGGTGGATGCATGTTTTCACAGAAAAAAACCCGGATTCATAGAAATGATAATTTTGTTGTTGTTGTTGTTGAGATAGTGTAGTCTCTCAAGTAAAAGTCAAGGGACGTAATCCAGTTTAGTAGTACAGATAGCAGAAACTGTCGGGGTCAATTTCTCGGTGAATTTTCTGGGGAAACCCCTGTTCTATTTATAGATCACTCGGAAGTAGTAGAGAAAGGGGAGTTCCGGAGGTGCAATGGAGGTGGGTTTGGAGGAGATAAGGGCCTTGTTCGGACTGGCTACCTGGTAGAGTTACGTGTGTGCGTGTGTTAAATCATATTCACTCGCTCAAACTGCAGATATAATCACAGGGGTTTCTATTAATGCGTAAACAGGATTATTGGTGTCCTTTATCCGGTGTTTATATATAGGTTAATCTTGACAGCGCTCCTTGTTTATTTGGATAATCATATGAAGCCCTTCTCCTTGAGTTTTACCCGTCAATAAACTGTAAAGTTACTCAGAATGTTTGATTAAAAATGAAAGCTAATCGGAAGTGAAAATGAAATTATTAACAAGTATATCAATTTTATTTGTCGTTGTTTGCTCTTCCGTATTTGCGTTGACATTATTCCGCACACAGTACTTACCAGGCACGACGGAATCAATTTCCGATTGAGACGGTGAGGGGCCTACTAGCTCAGAAATGTAGGCGATGGAGCTAGACGGCTGGAGAATTTTGGATGAATAAAATAGCTAATCTATGCAAGCCGGATTCGGCCATCTCGTGTTTTCGCATTCCGCATCGATAATGGTAACGCGAAAACGCGATGCGAAAACGCGAAAACTAGAGCCACCTAGTCCCCGGAAGTTCTGGGGACCTAGCTGGAGAATTTTTGATGAATAAAATCGTAAATCTTGGTTAGCCGGATGCGGCCATTTCGCGTTTTCGTGTTAACGCGTTTTAGCATTTTCGAGTAGTTGCGTTTTCGCTGTTTCGCGTTTTCGCTGAGTAGTAGAAAGAGAGCAAATTCTGTCGGAAAAATGATGGTCTAATATGATGGTGTGGCGTGACGTCACGATGTCGTCACGGATGACGTCACTTTCGGTCACGTGAAATCCGGGTCACGTCCGGGTCAAAGGTCACATCCAGGTGTCCGGTCACGTGACGGCCCAGCAAGAGTTATCTGTCCCTACATAAGACCCCAGTGACTTCCAATGTTAATCTATGCATGTATGGGACTACTTAGATAAAGGACTGGACATTATTAATTTACCTCGAATCCTGAATGATCCAGAGGTACGCAACACTGTACCAAACTATTTTAAGTTCACAGAACCTGATTGCATTTCATATAAGTATACTAAATCTATAGCCACCAAAATATTCAATTAGTCTAATGCTGTCAAGGAGTTTGACTGGAACTTATACACGTCGGGGGCTATAGTTGTGATTGTGAATCGTCCAACTTTATCTATACACCATGCAAACATGTTGTGACTGGTGATCTTGGTGTGGTGAGTGATAAGGACCTAAGATTACTCCTGATGAAATCTAAAGGCCGACCAGAAGATAGTCCTGTCTGCTTTGGAACAGTACTCGCTGATTGGCTGGACCTCACCAAGAGCAAGGTCGTTGAAACAATCTGCCATATTGACAGAAGTACCCTTCCCCAAGCAAAACAAATACTGAGAAGCCCCAATTCGCAAGAAGTTCTAGCAAACCTCCAGAGTAAATTCGTCATAGTCCCAGCAGACAAAGCTCCAGATAATATAATATTCATATGTAAATATTACTATTACCAGGTGTTGACTGAAGAATTGAGTGTAAACATATCGTCATCAAATAAGTCCATTTACACTCAAACTGCATTTACTCTGGACGACTTATTTAACAATCACAAAACGTTTCTCACGGAAAGAGGTATTTGTATTCCAACCAAACATAATGATATACCAAAAGTATACTGGACCCCCAAAATGCATAAATCACCATAAAAAGCTAGATTCATAGCTGGTTCTAGAAGCTGCACCACCAAGCTTCTTTCAACCCTGTTGACGAGGGCCCTTCAGGAGGTAAAAACATTTTGGGAAAGGTATTGCGCCACTATTTCTAAAAACTCTGGCGTTGAATGTATGTGGATATTGAAAAACTCAAAATTTCGTACGGAAGAACTTGATGCTAAAGGTCACATACCGTATAGACATGTATCCGCATGGGATTTCTCGACTCTCTATACTACAATCCCTCATCAGGACCTTATTGACCGTCTAAGTTCATTAATAGTATCTGTGTTCAAGAAAACTGATCGTAGATATATTAATGTCGGATGCTATAAAGCATTCTTTAGCTCTACTACATACAAGAGATATCATTCATGGGATGTTTCTTTGTTTACAGAGTTGCTTGAATTTCTCATTAGTAATATCTATGTGAAATTTGGCAACACAATATATCAGCAGCATATAGGTATTCCAATGGGTACTAATTGTGCACCCCTTTTGGCTGACCTATATCTGTTCTCTTATGAATATGACTATATGCAGGCGCTTTCAAAAACCGATCCGTTCAAAGCCCGTTCCTTCTTATTCACCAAGCGCTATATAGACGATCTTCTCGCTGTGGATAATCGCTATATAAATGAAGCAGTGAAGGATATATATCCACCCTCGCTGGATTTGAAGGAAACTACAGATAACGCTACAGGCACATCATATTTAGACCTATATCTCTATAAAAATGAAGCGGGCCTTCTCTCTCGTCCCCTGTATGACAAAAGAGATGATTACAATTTCGACATCGTAAACTATCCCTTTCTGGACAGTAATATTCCAGTAGGACCTGCATATGGCGTATACATATCAGGCCTAGTAGCATTTGCTAGATCCTGTGTTAAATGTGACGATTTTAATCAACGTCACAAAACATTGTTGCAGAAACTTATAAAACAGGGTACACCACCAAGCGCCTCCACTCAAAGTTTCTCAAATTTGGCGATACATATCGCATGCTGCTAGCAAAATACGAGCGTAGCGTGCAAGGTCTTTGGCGTTACGTTTCATAACTTGTGTCTAATTCCGTTTAACCCGGGGCTAGGGGCCGCAAGATCCTCATGATACTCATATGAACAGTCACAATCAAAGCGTGACTGAGATACATCATTCTTTAGATGACGACTTTACAACGAATATTATGGATTAAGAATACTGATCAGAATACCGGCATCATTGAAAACTGTTGACCGCTTCTCTCTTGCAGGAAACAAGCCTATGTTTATGTATACTATGATTGTCTTTTTGAACTTGGTGCTAATACTGTTATATGGAATACGGAATAGGTCTTTGGATTATGGACGAGGATATTCTCTAATGGATGACGGCTGAATTATGAATGACGGACCAGACGCTTGTAATTGAGGTGGTCATTTGTATTTCTTTTCTTTTGGATTTCAATATGGGTTGTGGCACCTTGTTTTCTTTGTCTCGAGCTGTAGAACACGATGGGAAGGAGTCTGGATGCCAGGGGATGAATTTCGCTGAAAAGTTCGGCCAGGTATGGGTGGAAACTGACAGGGCTATTCCACCAAGCGCCTCCACTCAAAGTTTCTCAAATTTGGCGATACATATCGCATGCTGATAGCAAAATACGAACGTAGCGTGCAAGATCTATGGCGCTACGTTTCGTAACTTGTGTCTAATTCCGCTTAACCCGGGGCTAGGGGCCGTATGAACCCATGTACTTCAAGATCCTCATGGTACTCATATGAACAGTCACAATCAAAGCGTGACTGAGATACATCTTTTTTTTTAGATGACGACTCTATAACGAATATTATGGATTAAGAATACTGATCAGCGATACGGATTTGATATTTTTGGAACATCATGATGTCTTGCCGGCATCATTGAAAACTGTTGACCGCTTCTCTCTTGCAGGAAACAAGCCTATGTTTATGTATACTATGATTGTCTTTTTGAATTTGGTGCTAATACTGTTATGTGGAAAATGGAGTAGGTCTTTGGATTATGGACGCGGATATTCTCTAATGGACGACGGCTGGATTATGAATGACGGTCTAGACGCTTGTAATGTATGTCCCTTATATGTGTTGTAATGTTAGATCCATTCTGGCGAACTGGACAATGTTAGTCCCAATGGGGAACCCACTCATGGACATTTGCGGTATGGGGTGTGGCCCCTTGTTTTCTTCATCTCGAGCGGTAGAACACGATGGGAGGGGCCATGCGTTGACTTTTTTGAAATGTGCTACGCATGCGCAGTAGGCAGGCAGATCGAGGCGGACGTTTTGGGGTCTAGGTGGACCCATAGTGGTCCGATTGGGTCGTGTGAGGTATCAGTTTGAAGCATTCGTGGGGGGGGGGGCGTCCACCTGGATGGGTGTGGGGTGGGAATATCGTCTATCTGCTCATGCGCAGTAGAAAAAGGGCATTTGAATGGACATTTTGGTGTCGCGACGGACCAATATTGGTCCGATTGGGCCGTATGAGGTGCCATCGTGAAGCTCTCGTGGAGGAGCGTCCGACTGGACTAATGTGTTGTCCGTTTTCAGCATTCCGCGCATGCGCAGACAGGGAATTGTGGGAAAATGACACTGGGATAGACGTGGTCGAGGTGGACCCATAGTGGTCGGATTGGGTCCGGAAGGAGTAAAACTAACGCAGGCGCAGGCTGGGAATGGTAGGAAAGTATATTGGAATGGACGTTTTGGGATCGAGGTGCATGGGCCCGTAGTGGGCGTACTGGATCGGGGAGGGTATCCATGTGTAGCGCTCTTCCAGGCCGATCAAGTCATGGGTGGGTGCATGTTTTCAAAGAAAAAAAACACGGATTCATAGAAATGAAAATGTTCTTGTTGTTGAGATAGTGTAGTCTCTCAATTTCGGGGAAGTAAAAGTCAAGGGAAGTAATCCAGTTTAATAGTACGGAAAGCAGAAGCTGTCATGGTTAATTTCTCGGGGAATTTTCTGGGAAAACCCCTGTTCTATTCATAGATCACTCGGGAGTAATAGAGAAAGGGGAGTTTCGGAGGTGGGTTTGGAGGAGATAAGGGCCTTGTTCGGACTGGCTACCTGGTAGAGTTACCTGTGTGTGTGTGTGTGTGTGGTGTTGATGGTGTGGTATGTGTGGTGGTGGTAGTGATGTGTGGTGGTGGTGTGTGGTGGTGGGCGCCGTGGTGGTGGTGTTGTCTGTACATATAGGAATTAAAACGTGTCCCTCGTCAGTCCATGAGTGAGTAAGTGAGGTGTGCCCAACGCCCGTCTTAACGCATTGTCGCACTAACGATGGTGAGTGAGTGACTGGGCGAGTTGATGTGAGTGAAAGTGAGTGAGTGATCATATAAGGTCATGCACACGCACCTGTTGTGCACCCGCACCCTGGTGTACTCTTTGTCCTACGGGCTATAGGATACAAGGTGCACCACGGGTGCGTGCGCATGCGTGCAATGACGTCACTTCCGAGCACCAAGAGCTCGGAGCTCTTATGCGCGCGATGACGTCACTGTCATCAAGGGTCAGGGGTCAATGGTCAAAATATGTGCGTGTGATTGGATGGCTGTCAATGGGTAAAGGCGTTACGGTAGCGTGTTTAGATAAGGCGTTAAGACGTTGAGATAGGGCGTTAAAGCCGTTGGGACGGGCGTTAAGATGGGCGTTAAGGTGAAACGACGAGCGTTGACGGGCGTCACTGCATTTCGATGAATTAGTGGCAATTCCATGGAATATCTAGAAAACCAGAGTTTCTGAGTTATTCCACCGGGGCGTTGAAGCGTTAAGCTAGGCGTTGGCGGGCGTTACCGCCATAAAAGCAAGCGTATCCTAAAGACGACCAAAGTCTACGTTCCATTCAGCAGACACTCTACCACGATGTTCACGTGTACGACTTGCTCGAAGCCCTTCCATCGCCTGGACAGTTTACGTCGTCACACACGTGCACGCCATAAAGTACCCACGCATACACTTACAGAGTGTGATATAGTCTTTAATGTTTCAGGACATGCTGCCTCAACGGTATGCTGGACTGCCCGACGTCGGTTAGGCCAAAAGCGTCCCTGGCCGAAGATTCTCAAACTTTCTAAAATAACGGATTCTGATTGGGCAAGAGCATACCCAACGCGGCTCCCCCAGCGTGGATATGATGTGCCGGAGGGGATAATAAAATCCTTGACCTGTCACCCTTGTTGTTTTTGCTGTTGTTCTCTTATCTGTCTACATCATGGTGTTAAGACGCAAGGGGTGGACACAGACTGAGGGTAATAGTGTACAAACGACCTTACATGACCACTCACTCACTCACTCACTCACTTTCACTCACTCTCACTAACTCACCCGCTCACTCACTCGCTATCATTAGTGCGTCAATGCGTTAAGACGGGCGTTGGGCACTCACTCACTGATAAGGGACACGTGTTAATCCCCATATGTACAGACATCACAACAGCGCCCACCACCACCACACACCACTACCACCACCACACAGTTAACTCTAAAGGGCAGCCAGTCCGGACAAGGCCCTTATCGCCTCCAAACGCGCTTCCTCCACCAACCAAACCGACTGTCACCATTTGAGTGAAACAAACTTGAGTGTGACATTAAGCCAAATTCCCTCCCTCCCTCCTCCAAACGCACTCCATTGCACCTAAGAAACTCCCCTTTCTCTACTACTCCCGAGTGATCTATAAATAGAACAGGGGTTTTCTCAGAAAATTCCCCGAAAAATTAACCCTCACGGTTTCTGCTTTCTGTACTACTAAACTGGATTTCTTCCCTTGACTTTTACTTCCCCTAAATTGAGAGACTACAATATCTCAACAACAACAACAACAACATTCTCATGTCTATGGCTCCGGATTTTATTCTGTGCAAATATGCACCCACCCAAGACTTGATCGGCCTGGAGAAGCGCTTCACATGGATACCCTCCCCGACCCAGTACGCCCAATATGGGCCCACTTCGACCCCAAAAAATCCATTCTAATACCCTTTCCTCACCATTCCCTACCTGCGCCTGCCTACCATTGCGCTACTTTCACTCCACACCAGTCCAGTGGGATGCTACCCCCTGAGAGCTTCAATCTGATACCCTCCCCGACCCAATGCGACCACTATGGGTCCACCTCGACCCCAAAACGTCTATCCCAATGCAATTTTCCCACAATTCCCTGTCTGCGCATGCGCAGAATGTTGAAAACGGACGACACTTTAGTCCAGTCGGACGCTACGCCACGAGAGCTTCACGATGACACATCATACGGCCCAATCGGACCAATATTGATCCGTCGCGACACCAAAACGTCCATTCAAATAAACTTTTTCTACTGCGCATGAGCGGATAGATATTCCCACCCCACACCCATCCAGTTGGACATTCCCCCACGAATGCTTCAAACGGATACCTTACACCACCCAATCCCCAAAACGTCCACTTCGATCTACAGCGCATGCCTCATCAACACTTTTCAAAAAAGTCGACGCATGGCCTCGAGACCCCTTCCATCGTGTTCTACAGCTCGAGATGAAGAAAACAAGGAACCACACCCCATACCGCAAATGTCCATGAGTGGGTTCCCCATTTGGAATAACATAGTCCAGTGCGCCAGAATGGACCAAACATGTCCACCCAAGATTTGCCTGAACTTTTCAGCGAAATTCAACCCCTGGCCTCGAGACCCCTTCGATCGTGTTCTACAGCTCGAGACAAAGAAAACAAGGTGCCACAACCCATAGTAAAATCCACAAGATAAAAAAAAATGACCCCCTCAATCCAATACATTCACTCCCCGTAGATTACATTGGAAGTCACTGGGGTCTTATGTAGGGGCAGATAACTATTGCTTGGCCGTCACGTGACCGGAAGTGACGTCACAGGAAGTGACCCGGATATGACCTTTGACCCGGATATCACGTGACCGGAAGTTTCGTCATCGTGACGTCACGCCACACTATCATTTTTGGCCGTCATTTTTCCGACACAATTTGCTCTCTTCCTACTACTTCGCTGTCTCGCGTTTTCGCATTGTTGTTTTGCGTTTTCGCTGTTTTACGTTTTCGCGTTTTCACGTTGTCGCATTTTCACGTTTTCGCATTTTGACAATACGCTTATGAGATTTTAACATGGGGCGATCCGAGGGGAAAAATTAAAACCTATCTACGGTGCGCGATGTGAGTGGGTGTAAGTGTAAGAATGCAAAGACAGGTCAGGGAGTCGCCGGAAGGCCGCCGGGTCGCGCAGGTTGCCCGGGTCGTCCAGCGGACAAGGCTATTTTTGGTTCGGGTTCAGCGGAGGTGTATCGGGTTGCGCAGGTGGTCCCGGTCGTCTCGAGGACAAGGCTATTTTCGGCGAGGCGTCAGTGGAGGGTCGACCAGGTGGTCCCGGATCGAGCTGAAGTCGAATTCAAATCACGGTTTTATTAATATAACTTGACAATTCTTTGCTCGCCACGCAGTTGAGGGAATACTATCTTGAGACAAGGAGTTACGTGATGAGAAAAACTGACATCAACAGAATTAAATAACCATTCCATTCTAATAATCAGACCAGTACAGACCTAAATAATCATGTATCTACAACTGCCTCTCGTATTATTTCAAATGGGGAAAAGACTACCTCGCCTTTTGTCTGTCGGTCATAAAACCAACACTGTGCGCATGCACAGTAGTATAGAAAGGGGCACTTTCGGGGAGCGATAGGTCGAAGGCCGAAAGGTTGGCATTGAAATTGAATGAATCAGAGACACGGATTATTTGAAACCGTCTCCACCCCCTATGCTACATCATACCAAAGCTCGCGGAACCGTTTTGGGCATGTTTGCAAGTCATAAAAATACAGCGACTTTAGCCTCTATCACGCTCTCTTTACTGTCCGATGAAAAGCCATCCTCGTCGTACATCTTTGGTCATTTCTGCTGTTTTCATTGTCCAATGAGAATCTTCGTCCATCACCTTTGGGGTTTTTTCTCTATTCATTATCCAATAAGAATACGTTACACGTCAAATGTCAGGACAGCCAATCGGTGAACACTAACGTCAATTATACGTTTATGAAGAGAACATTACAATAATACGAGTTCCAATTTGCCATTCCATTGACCTTTGTCTACTGACACTTGTGATTTTGCCAACACAAGAAGACAAGAATAGTCCCATACGTCGGCCAATCAGGTACGTCAGCGTTGTCCAGTCATGTGGTATGGCCTAAATAAATGTCTTTCGTGTTCTACTACAGTATCATTTCGACTGACTTCACAATGAAACCTCTTCACAAGTATATGCTGAGAAGTGTCAGTGGGTGTATCATGAACCACTTTCAAGAAGCCTCACACATGGTGATTGAAGATTAATTCTTTACAGAATGGGAGGCTATATTCCAGTTATCAGCCATAGAGCCGAATGCATATGATCTTCTGAAATACGAGAGCGAGTGCTGGCGTCAAGGTCTTAAAACCACTTCGTGGAAATACGGTCTACAAAAGTTATTGATGAGATTGATGAAAATAGAAAAGTGGTTCCAAGTACCACAGGACACTGAACATTACTTAAAATGTTTCACGTCCATACGTGTATCGTGTGAGAAGCTGACGTGAACCTAATGACTCTTACACTAACGGATTCTTTCCTTTTATTTCATATTGTTCAGGGGCATTATGTTATATCTCATATAATAATACTTTTTGTTGAGGTCACACAGTAAATCCAATATTTGTTGTTTTTGCTGTTGTTCTCTCATCTGTCTACATCATGGTGTTAAGACGCAAGGGGTGGACACAGACTGAGGGTAATAGTGTACAAACGACCTTACATGACCACTCACTCACTTTCACTCCCTCTTACTAACTTTGGTTCTAGTCAAAGTACGATTTACACTTGTACTGCGTCTTCAAGGATATATAAATAACGTCAGTGTTTCTTTAACTTTTTACGGGGCCATGTAGACCCGTACGGACTAATGGTCCTGTATTGTAGTCAGGAAAAACTTGAGCACATTTGGTACGGTTGCCAGGGTGACTGGTTGTTTATTTAACTGCTTTAGGCTTTGAGAGGAAGAGCAGAATAAAAAAGTCCTCAAGTTATTCAGCTACTGCAGATAGTTTGGTCAACTATTTTGGCTAGATTTTGTTTCACCTGGTCTATATTAGTGAAGTTAAATATTTTCTGCTATTCTTATATATGTTCATATGTCATTTTCACAGAGATTTCCTGCTTTAGAGCATGAATACAAAATGGATACTATTCAGAGCTTGACTTAGAGTGTTTTCCTGAAAGGATGTCATAAATTGCTGGTTGATAAAAACTTTATTAGAACACTTAACATATACAGAAGAAAATAGTTCAAGGCAGACTTATCATATGTTTGCCATGTTGGCAAGAAATTCTAATTTTCTACGCTTCCATTCTTGCAGAAATTGTATACAGGGTATGTAATTTAAGGCTACCACACAAACATGCCCTCCACCAGACCCTCTATACCATTTAGAACATTGAGACATGCATGACACATGCATGACCTAGGTCAATGGCTTGATTCACTTAGCTGATAGGGTCAATTGATAGGGTCAAAGTCCAAGTCATTATGTTTAGATAGCAGTAAGCTGCATATACAAGTCTGCATTCAACCATTGTAAGAATTTATAACCTTCCAAACTAGGGGTGGCAGGTGGAGGTACATGTAAATAATATGATGCCATGAAAGGATAGACCCAGTCCATCTAATCATGAGGATTTTACATTGTATCTCAATATTCATCTTTTGTCATTTACTGCTGAAGGATATGCTTTCTATATTCTGAAAAAAGTAAAAATATTTTACAAATATTGGTAACATGCAGAGAAGACATTATTTATCATTTCATCAGGTTGGTTTCATAATAAATGTCTGTCCCATCAGTCACAAGTTATTTTTTTAAATATATATATGTGTACAATTACACTAATGCACTATAGATCTTTATTGAGAGAAATATGTGAGACTACAAATTGTATGGCTCTTCGCCATGGAACTGAACATCAAAGAGTTAGTGGAATTATTCCAACAGCCTATTTTACATTTAAAAAGCCCCGTTTCAGTGCCTAAGGCTCTAGTTTGTACTTGTTATCGTTTATGAACTCTCTAGCTCCGAAATCACTAAGCCCGGTGATCCTCTCGAGCTCCCGTCGACAACGTCAGTCTTAAACGCGGCAAGGCCTTAACACCCTATCTTAACGCTCATCTCAGTCATCTTTCAGTGTCCAATGAGAATCTTCGTTCATCACCATAGGAGCTTTTTTCTTATCACTATCCAATAAGATTACACCCTCGTTACGCATCAGAGTAGCCTTCTTCCGGTCCGGGATACTCAGAAGACATTTCCTTGAACAGTTGTTTTTACATTTTGACCGCGTTTATAAGGGTCTTCTTGGCGGTCTTCTTGGTTTTCATTATGGACCTGTGCCAAAGATCTCTCTTCATTTCGAGAGGAATCGAGGTATATTTTTCATACAGCGCCATGGCAGATTTTATGATTCGGTCACCAGCAAGTTCTGAGCTGACCGAATTCTGATGAAAATTTGATTGATAATTATTTTTTATTATTTATTGATCGCTCAGCGAGTGCACTGTCATGCCCATCGGGAACTCTTGGTTGTATGTTTCATTGTGACTTTTGTAGGTTCCCCGATACCAGGAAGCCTGGTCCATTCGAGATTCAGACCATCTGAGAATGGTTATCGTTGGATAGAATCCCCCAATTCCCATATATTCTGGGAGCTTACATGATGCTACACTTATTCAACCTATGCACTACCCTCGTGAGGATTTCTCCACCCCTTAGGCAGACCTACTTAGGTGACCTATAAACCTCGAAATTGGCAAAAACAGGTCTTCGGTCAAGTACACACTTAAATCATATCGAACCCTAGTTCGTAGGTCCTGTGACGTTAGTCACATTGCTCATGTTCACAGTGTGGTCCCAACATGACGGTTCCCTAGCGTCGAAGTCTGGATGGCTCAAGCATTCGCTTTTCTGCAGAAAGTCCCATGGGACGAGCTAATGCTGTCAGAGGATGAACTCTCAGCCTGTAACAAGCTATCACTGACATCGCCAGAGGAAGAGTTCTCAGTGTCCATATCAATAGGCAAACTCTCAGTGTCTACATTTAAGAGACCTCATCGGCGTATTCAGCATTGGCATTTTGCACCTCGGTATCTTGCGGTGCCGAGGGAAGCTTTCCTGTAAAGTCATATGGTTGCTTTTTATTCGGCAGACATCGTCAAATTTTCCCACATCTTGCATATCGCTCCAATCTTCAAACCTGTGTATATTCTTCTTGTGTCGCATCATATCGTAGTGTCTCGTGAACGCATGTATACCCATCAGAGCATGTATACCCATGTCGACGGTTAACGTTGACTGTGCACTTCTTTGAGATACGCTTGTTTTTATGGACGTAAAACAGTAACGCTCGCCAACGCCTACCATAATGTTTCAACACCTCCTGGTGAAATAGCTCAGAAGCTCTGACGGGTCTAGATATCCCATGAATTGACACTAATTCATCGAAATCCATTGATGCCCGTCAACGCCAACCGTTACGCCATATCGCCCTATCTTGATGCCTCAACACTCGTCTGAACGCCTTCACATCCCATCTTTATGCCTCAACGACCTATCTTAATGCCTTAACGCCTGTCTCAATACCTTAACCCTAACTGGCCCGGGGGGGGGGGGGACTTTTCGCCCCCCGCTGTTGGTTTCTTGCTCGCATCTCCGGAACGACAAACAATTTTCTTGCTCGCATCTCCGGAACGACAATAATTGAGAGCTGAGCTGTAGGTCATTTTGAGCCTATTTGCAGGACTTCCCGAGCAGAGGATCATGGGTAAATTCAAAATCGCGGCCATGTGGGGTACCAGAAAAGTGATGTTTTCGTCAGATTTCTTCAATTTTTTTGCTTTTCTGCATGGAAAAGTGGGTAAAACCCCTTTTATTTCATACCAGATTATCATTTACTAATTTATCATGCAGTTTTTGCAAAGAAAAAGCAAAAATAAAAAATTCGTCCAAAAATGCTCTTTTTTAAATGACGTCACTGGGACATCATCATGGCGACCATCTTGGATTTTTTTTTTACATTTTCTTGTAGAGCTTGAACCAAAGATACAGTGTGGTGAGTTTCAGCCCTCTAGCCTTAGCGAAAATATATGGGGGGGAGCCTTCCACCAGGCTGCGGTACACCCCAAATCGCCCAGGCCAGATCGAGTTAATAACGCCCTATCTTAACGCCTTAATGCCCTATAATATAAACGCCTAAACGCATTTTGAGCCATCAAATTACACACATGCTTTGGCTATTGACCCTATGCTCGGAGGGTAGATACAGACTGACTATTTGTTTACAAACGACCTTATATGACCATGCACTCACTCATACCTCACTCACTCAGTCACTCCTTTTGATCAGTCCACGGTACAATGGGATGGGCATAGCATTTTGTCAAGTCTATACTACTAATACAAAATACATGTAAAACCATATTTGAGACAATCATCTTTATTCATGGAACGAATGAGTCCACTTTTCTCGGGCTGGAATTCTGGAATTTGTGCTTTTAAAACAAAGATATTACTGCTTCTGTCAATCTGAAAATGTGACAGACTCCCAAATAAATTGACACAAACATTTTCATTTACACCAGAGTCTCACATAAAAAATTGTGCCTGTCGAATAACCGACTTATTTGATATCAATATTCCTTGATTTGAAACGGACAGCGTTGTATGAAAAAGCTAATGACGAAGAAATTTACACCACATGTGCATGTGAAATCCATCAATATCCACCTTCATTACACCAAGTCAATTTCAACACTCGACACAACTGTGAGAGCGTAGAAATTGACTTCGTGTAATGAAGATAATATATATTAGACTTGATATTTTCAGAATTCGGACCAAAGTGTCCTGAATATTATTGGATTGAGCGAAATCGAGATTAAATTTTTAAATACCCCATTGAAAAAGAGCACAATTCCATGACAAATTTGAAAGAAAGTCTTACTTGGATATTTGTGAAAAATGCACTCAGTCAATTTAAAAACTAAAGGACTCGATTCAATTTGATTTCCTTGAACTGGTAAATAGTTTATACTAACCGGACATCTTGTTCTAGTGACAGACCATCGTAAACAAGAAGCTTCTCCAGCTCCTAATCGCGACCGTCATTCAAGGTAAGCATTTATCGCGAGGGTCCTTCAAGGTAGCCAAATTAGGCTAGACCTGTATGCATTGTAAAGCCTTTAATGACGAGTTCAATGAAATCGCAGATAAAGCTGTTAATAATAAGGAAGAGTCCAGCCTGGGCATCAGACAAATGGATGATCTGCCACCCAACCCCCCATCCCCCGACCCACCGATGAACTGCATGTCCGTTTCAGGCTGTAACCTAGAAATAGGTAACACTTTACCCTGTACCATCGGGCTGAGTGATTGACTGATTGCATATAATTAAACGCTTGCTTTCAACTATATTTCACTTATATCACGTCGTTGGGTCCTATTCCTTTTCACACCCGGGAACCCCATGGGTGCCCCAGTTAGTCGCCTGTCTGAGAAGCTGTGGCCTATTCTTATCATGACCTGGGGTGTTTACAAAAACATCTCAGGTCAACCCTGGGATCCGTCTCGGGCTGAACGTTCTCCAAAAATTTCTATGGATGGGCATAGAAATGGATAATGCTGTCTGGGGACAATTCGTTCTCCTACGCTGGTGAGAGATTTTGTTTACATTTTAAGTGAGACAAACATCGTACACACCCCTCAAGGTACATTACCATGTTTACATTCAAGATTAAGTATATTGCACATTTTTTTGACATAATTATTATTATATGAATATCTTCTTATCAATTATATATAAAGATATACTTACTACATATAATATAATATGTATAAAAGTAATACAGATTTTAAAACAATACAAAATTTACATGAGGCACCAGAGTTGCTACAACCCCTCAGCCCCTTAACAGTCCAGCCAAATCAACATCTTGTGGCATGGTATATACATACCAAATTTGAAAAGAATCCAATGAAAGGTTCTCAAGTTATTGCACGGAAATGCATATACGGTTTTATCACCAGATGGGGTCGCCTATTGGCGAAAGTGGATTGAAATGCAATCGCAGGCGACACCCCATGGCATGGTATTATGCATACCAAATTTGAGAAGAATCCGCTGAATGGTGCTCAAGTTATTGCCCGGAAAAGAATTTCAGATGGGTGATCAGATGGATGCACCGACATACAGACGTATGGACAATTGGAATTCAGTATACCCCCCTACTATGTACGGGGGTATACATTGGTAAAGTTGTGAACTTATTGCCCTGGCCTGAAAGTAAATGTTGGATGGGGCTTTTGTCTACTGGGGCTTTTGTCCATAGTTTTCCGTTCGCTGGAGCTTTTGTGCAAATCCCAAAGAGAATGCTGTATTGTTCTCATATTGTTCATCATTTTCATAGAATTTATCGGGGGCGATGACACATTTTGTTGTTGATGTAATACAATATATTGTTGTTGTGTATGTACGACAAATTACTTTCGTTATCAAGTTGGATAGATTCATTTCATGCACACCTAATACATCTTGGAGTTTCAAACATTTATTCAGAAGATATAGCAAGTAAACATTGGCTTTATTCAGTGTATCATTCAAGAATAAAACATCTGTATACTACAGTAGTGTGACTAACGAAGTAGGGTGAGGAAGATGGCTTGGGGGTCCAAGCGTAATGTTATAGGTCACCTAGATGACTTGGAGGTCCAAGCATAATGTTGTAGGTCACTTAAGGATGTTCGCTGGTGGTAAATCAAAGTAATTAACTTTTTGAATAATGTATGTTGTTGCATTCATAATTGTGTAATATGAGGAAAAACAAAGAAAAAAATATAGGTTGGTGTGCATATTTTAGCTGTAGGCAACGTTAAGTGGACTGACCCATGCTCAATTTGATAACCCAGAAAGCATAGGGAATAGCCCTAGTTTTGAAGCATATTCATGACAATTTCATATAAATAGTATTTAACTTTTTCTTATATTCTAACTGTTTTCAGATAATCACAGTGTCTATCGAAATTTAGCAAATTGGGTGGATGTTGGTGTGCAAAATTCTCGGCTAGAAGGCTTTTAAAGGAAATCCCCATCTCTTAACCTAGGGAAGGGAGATAACCCAATAGAAAAACAGGTAAAATGGCTGCCAAAGTCAAAAACCACCAGCGGACATCCTTAAGTAGGTCAAATTTTCATCAAAAGTAGCTCAGGTAACAGTCCCCTAATGCATGCTCATGCCAAAAATCAAGGTTCTAATATCAACGGTTCTCCTTATTTTGCCGACGAAAGGATTCGGATGGACTCACGGACTACCGGGCAATTTGCAAATGAGAGCCTACTTCGTGGGAATAAACGTAGATCTATAAGGTTCACTGCCGATAGTGGCCCAAATGGATAACAAACTACTATTTGTAAGTGTTCCGAAGATGTGGAAATTTCACAAATTACAACTGAAGCATAATTAAAGCCAACTGAGTAATTGATAAATGGTAATTCACAAGCAGAAACAGTTGTGGAGATTTAAATTGTAGATTTAATCTTGCACCCCATGTACATTTTCCAGTACATTATACAACTCAATTCTCTATGTGGTTATCTCCCCTGTTCACCCGCAGAAAAATTGATTTGGTGCATGTAATATGTAGATTTATGAGATCAGGTAGAATGTTTGCAACATTCCATGAATATTTTGGAAGTAGAATGGAAAGAAAACATTTCTGAATACAGGGAAATTATTATGTAAATGATTTGACCACCACAAGATTTTAGAAACTTACCACAAGAAAGCCCATAAAACATAATGTTGGAATTAAAGCATGATACAGATGAACAGAAAAGTGGACGGAGAGACAGATAGACGAGGACCTGACCTGTACGGGGGTATACATTGGTAAAGTTGTGAACTTATTGCCCTGGCCTGAAAGTAAATGGTGGATGGGGCTTTTGTCTACTGGGGCTTTTGTCCATAGTTTCCCGATCGCTGGGGATTTTGTGCAAACCCCAAAGAGAATGCTGTATTGTCCATAAAGCCCATAAAACATAATGTTGGAATTAAAGCATGATACAGATGAACAGAAAAGTGGACGGAGAGACAGATAGACGAGGACCTGACCAACGAAAAATACAAAAGGCACATCTACAGATTACATTCTATATTGGACAGAGGTTTCGTCGACCTCCCTTCAGTATGGGAGTCCGGGGGAAAAGAGGGCGGACAGACGTGGTGACAACAATACCCCTGTGGGTTAAAAATATCATTGCATTAACACTGAAACCTGACGTTTTATATCTCTTTTAATTCCATTATGCAATGTTTATCCATGGCAAGTGAATGGCAGATGCGACTCAAAAGAATCCATTGATGCAATTTGCATCAAAGGAATTAATACAATTCGATTAACCTGCCACCCGCCACATTATTTTAATTACCAGTACCAACGCGGCACTAGACCAGCACAATTGTTGTGTTACAATGTCAGATTTTAGCAAAAATGATCACCTGGCATTAGTAGACAAAGATGTATATGGGATTTTAAAAAAAGATAAAACATCCTCTGCGTTTGCAGGCTATGGATGTCTTGTTCTTTTGCAAGCCCGGGGTCACAGTTAACCCAAGATACATGATGTATGTACAATTACATATACAGTATATTTCTGAATATCACAGATAATTGCAGCAGAATTCTAGCACCAAAACAACTTCTAGCACCAAGGGACGGAGGTCCAGTTATACAAAAAACCCATACCACCACCCTACATACCTTTTGCTGTAAGATATAAAATTATGTCCGGCCATTCAATGAAGTCATTCATTTTATCAGATCCCATAACAGTGATGCAGTGACATTTGAACAGTTCTTTCGAACCTATCTACATGACCTGGCCTGGGCGATTTGGGGAGTACTGTAGCTGGAGTGTAGGTTATAAATTAGATAATGGTCAGTCTACAAGGAAAACAAGCTGAGTAGCCGTAGCTAGTTTAAGATCCCCCGCCAGGCAGCCTGTCTGAAGGGAGTAAAGTGAATATGATTTACCATCTCTTTCAATAATATTTCAGTCATATCACGACTTTTTAGTCATATTTCTATTCACACTCCGGACCTTTTCACACTCCACAGGTGCCCCAGTTAGTCACCTCTTTTGACAAGCTGTCAGATGCCAATCCCATGACCTGGGGAGTGCACAATGACACCCCAGGTCAATCACTGAAAGCCCCATAGGGCAAACTGTGCATAAAGGCGGATATGACACAACAATAACCATGCTAAAAGCTCAAGAGTGAATAGAGTTGTTAAAATCTTGTTCAGGAGGATATATCTAGGTCAAGTTGCCCCTTAGATTTTGTGCTCACAAGCAAATATGATTACTATTTACATTTACTATTTGACCTCTGTAACCTACATGACCTAGAAACCTCCATAAGGCAGCATTGTGCCAAATATCTTTCTTTAGCTCCCTCTCTCCTTGAGATATTACATTCACATGCTGTTAACATTCTGACTTGTGACCTCTCACTTTTGGGTATAGGACAAAACCCCAGCGGACAAAACCCCAGTCGGACAAAATCCCAGTCGGAAAAAAAAATTATATTAGCCATACAAATACTCAGAATTAAAAGCATATTTAGAAAATAAAAAAATTTATTGATAATGAGAGACTGTGTATGTGTTATCCTTGTGGGGTTTGATAATGATCCCCTGAAATGTGAAGCATATAGAAGCTTTAAATTGCAAATCTGAACTACAGAGATATATCCAACTTTCTGTGATGAAAGAGATGCAGAAAAATCTCTCAGATCAAATATGACTGATGCAGAAGGACTTAAAGAATATAGGCATTGAGGACAAAATAACTGAGTTGATTAGAATAGAGAAGGGCCACCCTTGATATACAGAATAACAATGAAAGAGAAGGCCTGCAGATCAAAATATCAGCAAATCTCATGATCTATATAGTCGCAGAAAATAAAACAATGAAAATATATCATTGCTATATTAATCAAACAAAATTAAAGCATATTTATTAGAATAAATAAATATTAGATTTACCTGATAAGATCCAACTTACATGTACTGATTCACCAATAATGGATAATGATTCAACTTGTCAAATGAAAATATGATGCTATAAATTCACATGAGTATGAAATACTATAAAGATCAGTCTGAAATTTCAATAGTCCTTCTGAATGAGAATGGTACTAATTTCTTAAAAATACCTACACAGAAAACCATCGTTACTACAATAACTCCACACATGGATGCAAAAGTGACTCGTGGGCCAAAACTAGCATATATTTGACTGACGAATACAGGACCCAAAGTCCGCGCTAAACTTCCTGATGCTGTCAGGAACCCCATCCATATTCCCTGAAAAAGAATATCAAAAAACCATGGAAAAACAAAATATCTGACAGCACAGAAGCAAGACATGCATGAGTGAAATAAGCCTTAATCCAATAGTTTTTCTTTCCACCTTTCGGGATGCAGAAGCAATATAGCAACTACTAATGACAACTGACAACCGCTAATGATAATCGTTCAAAATCTGCTCAAGCATGTCAAGTGGGTCACAAGCCCTTAAATCTTGTCGATTTCTAACTTCGGTCACACTAACTGAAAAGAAAAAAAAAAAAATCGTCTTGGCAGTACGGCAGTTGTACAATAACATTAGCTGATGGCATGAACGCAGACCAGCACAGTCAATTTAGTATGCTTACCAGTAGAGTTTGCATTTCAGTGAATGCAGTTCAACCCAGATAGGATTGTAATTTTCATCTGTAAATCTTCACAGTTATATAAGCTTGAATATCTGAGCAATGCATTTTTTAATCTGATATCACCCTCAACAGACTTAATACACAGGCAACATTCCCTTCTTTGGATACTTTTGGTCGACTCAAGGAGATGTCGATCACCTAAACATTTGTCTATCATGCACATCTGAATTATGTAAAGCACCTACCTGTGGTCGGGGTCCCAGGATTTTGGAATAAATAGAGTAAGACATGACATTACAAGTTGGATAACCAATAACGATGAGCAGAGTTCCAACAAGGAACTGGGACAGGAAAATTTTTGGCGTATAGCTGCACCATGAATAGTTCCACGGACAACCCACAGGCTCTGCTGTTGTGCCATTGATGGATGGGATAGTTGTCCCATTAAATGAGGTGCCATTGCCCGTCGGATGAATAGCTGTGAAAGACACACAGACAAAAATAGCAGTGAGACGTCAATGAGAGAGGGGAACAGGAGTCTCAATACATTAGTTAATTTTTCACTGGTGAATAAGATGCAAACTATGAAATGGGTGAAAACATTCCACATTCCATCACTGTCCCCCAACGACACACATTCAATTCTGTCATGTCTGTGAATGAATATACAGGTACTAAAGAATAATAGTTAAAATCAAATAGATAAATTTTCCTCTGATTGTCTTCTTAATATCACATCATTTAACTGAGCTGAGCATGTGATTGCTCCTTGTTCACAACATGTACCACACAAAGCACTGAGAACCCCTCTGCTGTGAGGCTATAGAAAGAGGTTTACTTGAGGTACTAATCTTCCTGCTCACATATGTTTGAATGTGCCTTTGAATAACACAGGCCCTTATAAAACAGGTTTCAATATAGTATACATGAAGTTACATATGAGAGGGACTAGCTATAGCATGACTCACCTTCAATGCAGCATTAATCAGTATTATAATTGTATAACTGTACAATAAGGGACAAGAGACTTTGTGAAATGTAACAAGGCTGCTCATGTTTGGGAAGGCTCTAAGCCGACCGTATCTACAGTGATGTTCCCCCCCCCCCCCCTCCCTCTCACTGACTCCAGCATTATAATGATTCTAGGCAGAATCATTCCTGAGATATGGTATTGGTGGTAACAACCAATTTGGGACATTGACTTTGTGACACTCAAAATCACTCATATGAAGGGTTGATAGGCTTCTGCAATGTATACCATAATGACATGCATCTCTCAAAGTTTAGTGGGCCTTTTAAGCATATTCATTCTTGAGATCAGGTGTTAACTGAATGATGATGACATTACTTCAAGGGCAATATTGATTGAGGGTAAAAATGACTAAAATTGAAGAGCACCCAAACTAAAAATACTTACACCATTTTGTGATTATTGAAGCTTCTTTTTTTGCGATTTTTTCCAGCAAGATCAATTTCACAACAACAACAAATCAAGACCATATTTGTGCATTACTGTTTATTTGTATGCAAATGTAGGCCCCTACTTACGTGCCATAGATCTGTTTGGATAGTCATCTCCCCAGGGTAGCCACGTTACAAATCCCATCAGACAAAACACAAACCCCCCCACTAACAAGTACCTCTCATTCAATCTGGAAAAAATGGCAACAAAGAGCGCATTACAATTAAACAAGCACTAGCTCAGTTGAACCAAGTGATTAGATTACAGTCTTTGAGTTAGAAGAGCTGTATTGGGATAGTAAAATGGACTGTACAATGATGTTAGATTAAGGAATATAGTGTGGGACGATGTTCCGGTTAGGGGATGAAGGATGGGGCTATTACCTTTGGTGGTTGGCAGGGCTATATGAAATATATGTATGATTTGATGGGTAGGTAGGGTTACCAGAAAAAAAAAACAATCTTTTTTCTTAATATCTCAACAGGATTGGATAAACCTTGGGAGGAAAAATAGTGGGTATAGGCTTCGGAATCCGGGCCCCACCTACCTTTACAGTAGCTGCCTAAGGCAAGACTGAGTGTCGAGTGCAGGTAAAGTGACTGAAAGGGGAGGGGGGGGGGGGGGGGGGGGGGGGCAGAGAAGGGGGACACATGGGGTGAGGTGGCAGGTATGGGTGATGTTTCATACAGGGTTAAAAACTTATATCATCTGGAAAATCAGAATGACCCCGCCCCAAAAAGAGAAAAACAGATCATATCCATGAACAGAGATTTACCATGTACATTTTGAAGTTGTCCATCAGATAGTAAACAAAATATGGACTGGACAAGTTATCATTGACTCACAGGTTAAAGGGCCTTAATTCTGTGAAAAATCATTGAAAAGAGTAAAAAACCTGATGCCGTGCACATTGAAAAGGTACTAAGCATCTTCCATGTAAGTTTTAAAAGACCTGGCACGGTTTAGTGAGATTTTGGCTCCCATGAGGTGCGGTTTGGAGTGACAAAATGAAATATCACATATGAAAGAAATTTATCAGTTAGCATAAAATATATTATCTGGTCATATGCTCTGAGCATTTTCTAAGCTCTGTGTTTAAGAGTTTAAGAATAACAGCATCTTGAAGTAATCGTCTGTTTCGAGGTGAAAACAGCACCGTTTTCTCCCTGTATGAAGCCAGTTCAGAACCAAAACTGTTTTTGGACAACAACAAACCAATGACACGGTCAATATTTTGGTTAAGTTTATCTTGGTTCTTGATTGGCTTCACATGTTTACTGAGAGAAAAGTGTGCTGTTTTCACCTCGAAATAGACTGCACAAATCCACCACTGGTACTTCAAGATGCTGTTATTAAAAAAACATGAGACCCAGGGCCTAGAAAATATAAAGCTCATTAAACACTGCCTACTATACATGGATACAAGTAATCACATGATACATGTTATCTGTCAACAAACTACTTACTTCTTTGAGAGTATTTTAAGCACCATAAATACACCAATAGCGATGACCGCGCCCACTGCCAAAATGAGACCATTATAGAGTGTGGCTTCAGACTTGGTCCAATCAAAGAAGTCCATTGTAAAGGGAGTGCCAATCCTGAGGAGAAGATGAATAAAATATGCAGGTTTTTTTTTTTTCCTCCACTATCTTTTCATGACAAGGCCATGGAGTAAGGAGTCTTCATATGAATGACTGTTGCAAGGGAAAGAACTGTTGCTGTGTAAGAAAGTCATGCTGTGCTGAATTGCTGTACGTGTGTCATGAATTACATGTGTGAGATATATGGATGATGGAGCTGTAATTCTATCGCGAAAGATGTTAAAGACAGATTTATATCCCGCAAGTACACTGGTACTTTCATGACTTCAGAAAGACTGCATTTAATATAAGAGAATACATTTTTTTCAGCAATCATATTTCGGCAACCACATCGGGGTATTATAAAACACACCTGTTAGAATAACACTTGAACCGAAGGAGAAACTCAGGTCCCACTATTCTTCTTCAACATACATTACAAATGTAACACTAATAAAATGTTGCAAAGAATAGAAACATGAACCGTCATGACCGTGGAAAGTGCTGAGAATCACTCGGCTTTGGGGGTTTCTAATTAGGGCCCTGGCTGAAGAACAAGCAGCTTGATGGCAAAAAGCAATAGGTGTGGGAATGAAAGTTCAACATTGGCCCAGAAAATATAGGTCAATCAGACAAATTTTGATAGGCTTCTGTAACTACATGCCTGTGTGGTGTATTCTGTGTATTTCCTGTATACTATTCTTGCGATATGGTGGAAACGAGTGAGACCTCACAGGTAAAGGTCCTATCCATTTTTACACCTGGGAACCCCATGGGTACCTTAGTTAGTTGCCATTCGTGATAAGGGCAACTCTGTGAAAACATAGATATGATCAGTAAAAAATAAACTCAATGGTATGTTACTAATTCTTTTCTCATAACATAGTTTACATTCCTAAGTTATTGGAAATAATATTTTGTTTGGGTTTTATTCCAGTACTCATTTTCTATTTTTTGCAAATGCAAAATTCATAGAGCATGAGAGGGTAGATTTGTCATCCTGGCTACTCTTACTTAGTAAATACCTCGTTATCTTTTTCCATAACACAGAGACCCTCCAAAACCATTATTTGTCAACAATGTGGATGCCCGGAAACTCAATGGTGTGAGATGCTGAATATACTCTGAATTGCAAGTGGATTCTAAAGCAATGGCTGACAGTATATAAAGTCGATTGGTGAGGGAGAGGAAAATTTCATGTCATATCCACAAGTCTTGTCACCGAGATAATCAAATGGGTATATCATGTAAACTTACACGAAGATTTGAAATCATTGTATTTGGTAAAACCATATGGTTCTTTCATGATCTGTGGTACCAAATGAATTAATGATTGTAGAAATTTTGTCATATGTTTACTATGGCAATTCCTCTAATAATTCAATGTCCCAATCACCCCAGAATTTCAATCACTCCGAATTTTGGAGATTAAAGTGTAACTGGGATACTTGTGAAAGTGTACATCGTATTCAAGATAACGATGTGAATAACAAACTGTAATACAGTTCCCCCCCCCAACATTTCACTCGTAGTCTGTCTCAGAGGATTCAGAGGCAGCTTTCTACAGTGGGAGAGAAATCTTCACTACTTCTTTTAACATCAGAGAGCGTCCTGCACAGTCTGCGGGACGTCGCGGCAATGCAGAGAATTGAACACATCTGCAGTATTGTTGCATTGCAATGTGGTTAATATTTCCATAATAACGTCACAAGTTCCAACATGCTTGTGGCGCTGTGCCCTAAATTAACATTAATAACATTGAAATTGTTAAAATTAAAGTCATAAAACAAGAAACAGAGTATAAATCCTATAATTTGGAATATTATTTTTAATATTAACGTAAAATTGCGAAAGTACCACATTTATGATTTAAATTCAATCAGCTGTTCTAATAAATGTGATCACCTCAATCTAAAACCATTGAAGTAACAATGAAAACATGGATGGCCTGATTTCTGAACCATTATGTCAACTTCCAGTTTTAATAAATTAGATCACGGGCCCCTGACTTTATAGTGCAAAATCTCAATTTCTGTTATTGAATTATTAGAGGGATTACCATAAAAGAGAACAAATTGTCCAACCCAATTTAAGTCAGTCGAAAATCAAAATATATTAATAAACCACAATCTCTAATATGACAGACAACAAGCTATGGCATCATGATCATAGAGCTTTAAGCTGTGAAGTTACAAAAATGATAGTGTGGAGAGAAGGATCAAATTTGTACTCACGTTTCATAGACAGAGAAGATGAAGAGAACAACAAAAAAAAGGGCTATTGAAGACACAACTGCACAGTAATCTGGTGTATAGGTCATCAGTCTCTGCACAGCTGCAATGACAAAGATCTGTACCATAGTATTAATATTCCATATGCAAGGTACAAGGGTGAGTGAGACCTAACGTCGCTCTCAACTACATTTCAGTCATACCGCAACATTTGGGTCCTATTCCACTTCACACCACATGGGTAGGGTCCTATTCCTTTACACCTGGAAACCTCACAGGGATGGAAGTACACAAAATCAGCTTAATGAAGTTCCAATGCTCTTATATGGGTATACTGCTAGTTAGGTATACAGTGTAAATATAGTCATACACACTGTTCTGTTCTGTTCCAGATTGAAACAAAGGATATGGTATATTTCTGCCAGTATTTTCACAATTTCCATCAGATTTACAGACCTGCCAGGTTTCAAGAAAATTCTGCAAGTTACAAGGATCTACTTGCCCTCAAGGAAAATCTTTTCCAAAAATTACATGGGTTAAATGTGAGTCTGTGATAGTTTGGTAGCCAAATAGTATGGAAGAATGATATAAGCAGTTTCTCTGGGAACCTCTACGACAGAAGCTCAGTATGAATGTTGTTAAAGAGACATACAGTGAGTACATATGTACACCAAAGAATACTACAGGCCTTATGTAACAGCTGAATCATAACAACGAGCATCTTGAGAAATATCACACAGATTACTGCTGGTGAATGTATTGGAAAGGGAAGGTTGGCATAATAGAGGATTATTCACCCACATTTTACTTTAGCGGGCTAGTTGAAATCATATTTACTCAGAACTGGATGGGAATTAGAACATTTGTGTTGACTATTACAGTATTACCCCGATAATCAGCTGACCTACAGTATTCTTCAATAATTCCATCACCTCAAAACACACTACAGATGCAAATTAAAGTATCTATTTAAAAAACCCATGTAGCACATCATATGACCTAAGCACCCCGATGAGAAATTTCACAATTTATATGCAACCCTGTATTTTAAGGACCATTACACTCCCGTCCTATTGTATATGGCATGACAACAGATAAGAGCTACATTTACAAGTTCTGTTCATAATACCATGAATACTGGAGGACAGAGTTGACCAGGTTATAACAATAGTGTAATATTTATCACAGAAAATTACAAAACTTTAATTTTGGAGTTATTTTGAAAAAAACAAAGAAAAGACATTCAGGAGGTAACACTGACTGAAGAGAAACTCTCACAAATTCAAGGAATACAGATGATGGGCATGAACTCTCAAAAGAAAGAACATTCTTCTTACTTATACAAGTACGGTAGCTAAACTGTCCCAAATATACTTGTACACATGTGTAATATTTTGTTAAACCTGTCCAGAACAATCACACTTTCAATATACATGTATGCAGCCTTTGCAAATTTCGAAGGCTATATTTATTATGTATAGAACAGGTCCAGTTTCAAAGCCGCATTTTTAGCGTTTTTTTTTGTTGTTGTTGACAAATATTGACATTGGAGTAATATATCTTTAAATACATGAATACAGGGGAATCCTAAATCCAACATATAAGAGATTTACAATGCCATTAAGAATGAATGTACATGCAAGATCATGAAAGACAACATCATTATATGTGAACTCCATGAACCATATTAGTCATCCACTAACTGGAAGTTAAAAAGTACACTGCCAAAAATAGGGTACTTAAATAAGTTTTTTTACCTCAATTCTAGATAAACTAGAGGTTCCGCTTTGACCCTTGAGTTGCCGCTCCGGCATGAAGCCTATGCTGGTTGTTTTTTTGAGCAAAAACATACGTCTCCCCCAACCTCCCACCTTGCCTTGAATGGGCACATAATTTAAGGGAAAGTGCTATAAAATGAATGTAGCAATAAGTATCTTAAACAAAGCTGCGTATCTAAAAATATTAATTACAAAGAAGCGACTTTCATTGTATATACATGTACAAGTAGATGAACGGTTGGACGGACATCGGACACGGATGAATGCATGCACACATACACTAAAACCTGATCAAATGCGGGGGCTATCCCAATGAAGCTTCCATCCAAGTTTGGTGAAATTCCATCCAATAGTTCTCAAGATATCTTGCAGACAAAGCCTGTATATACATGTACAAGCAGATGGACGGACGGACACCGGACGAACGCATGCACACACACCAAAACCTAGTCAAATGAGGGGGCTATCCTAATGAAGCGTCCATCCAAGTTTGGTAAAATTCTGTCCAGTAGTTCTCCAGATATCTTGCAGACAAGCCATGTATATATATGTACACGTAGATGGACGGACGGACGGACACCGGACATGGATGAATGCACGCACACACACCAAAACCTAATCAAATGAGGGGGCTATCCCACTGTAGCTTCTATCCAAGTGGAGTGAGATTCCGTCCAGTAGTTCTCAAGATATCTTGCAGACAAGGCCTGTGCATACATGTACAAGTAGATGAACGGACGGACGGACACCGGACACGGATGAATGCACGCACATACACCAAAACCTAATCAAATGAGGGGGCTATCCCAATGAAGCTTCCATCCAAGTTTGGTGAAATTCTGTCCAGTAGTTCTCCAGATATCTTGCAGACAAGCCCTGTATATACATGTACAAGTAGATGGACGGACGGACGGACACCGGACATGGACGAATGCACGCACACACACAACAAAACATAATCCAATGAGGGGGCTATCCCACTGAAGCTTCCATCCAAGTGTGGTGAAATTCCGTCCAGTAGTTCTCAAGATATCTTGCAGACAAGGCCTGTATATACATGTACAAGTAGATGGACGGACGGACGGACACGGATGAACGCATGCACACAAACCAAGACCTAGTCAAATGAGGGGGCTATCCCAATGAAGCTTTCATCCAAGTTTGGTGAAATTCCATCTAGTAGTTCTCCAGATATCTTGCAGACAAGCCCTGTATATACATGTACAAGTAGATGGACGGACGGACGGACACCGGACACGGATGAATGCACCCACATACACCAAAACCTAATCAAATGAGGGGGCTATCCCAATGAAGCTTCCATCCAAGTTTGGTGAAATTCCATCCAGTAGTTCTCAAGATATCTTGCAGACAAGGCCTGTATATACATGTACAAGTAGATGGACGGACGGACGGACACGGATGAACGCATGCACACACACCAAAACCTAGTCAAATGAGGGGGCTATCCTAATGAAGCTTCCATCCAAGTTTGGTGAAATTCTGTCCAGTAGTTCTCCAGATATCTTGCAGACAAGCCCTGTATATACATGTACAAGTAGATGGACGGACGGACGGACACCGGACATGGATGAATGCACGCACACACACCAAAATCTAATCAAATGAGGGGGCTATCCCACTAAAGCTTCCATCCAAGTGGGGTGAAATTCCGTCCAGTAGTTCTCAAGATATCTTGCAGGCAAGGCCTGTGTATACAGTAGATGGACGGACGGATGGACGGACACCGGACACGGATGAATGCACGCACATACACCAAAACCTAATCAAATGAGGGGGCTATCCCAATGAAGCTTCCATCCAAGTTTGGTGAAATTCCATCCAGTAGTTCTCAAGATATCTTGCAGACAAGGCAAGGGGACGGACAGACATCCATCCAGACATCCAGACATCCATCCAGACAGACAGACAGACAGACAGCACAAACACTAGATGTCTCCCCCCAACATAGTTGGGGGAGACATAATTACCTTAAAACAAGAAATGTTTTCTTAGTTTGTCCCATTTTGCCAGTTTTATCTTATTTTAAGAAAAATTATCTTAAATAAGATTTAATTTTACTAGATATATCTTGTTATAAGAAAAGTTATCTTAAATAAGATTTATTTTTACCAGATGTATGGTGTGATAAGTAAAGTTATCTTAACTAAGATGTCTTTTCTGTGATTTGTCTCCTTAAAATGTAAGATCGTGAATCGAGTGGAAACGGATCGCTACACTAATAGTATGAACCTGTGGTTTCCTGAAAGAAATTGTTCATTGTCAATTTGTAAGAGTTACTGTTACAACTTGCCTGAGATATACGTGAAATTATATCTTCTACTTGAGCTAGGAACATATTTTTGTAATTTAGTATTTTTATCTGCAAGTCCACCTTCACGTGCGGTTATGGTTTTCATATGGGTTCATGTATTTGCCGCCATTTTCAAACTGAAATCTTCTGTTCTTTCACAATTCTCGCGAATTATGTTGGTATCCAGGAACATTATGGAGGAAACTCAACTGAGCCTCTCAGTGGATCATTCTTACAGATGAATGAGAGTAGAATGTTGCTCTATGTGTTCAATGAACTGAGCGAAAACGTCGAAAATGAGATTTACTTTCTTTGGGAGTGGATTTACAGATATACAACAACAACAACAACAAATTGGGAAACAAACTAGATCCTAGGGGCTTCTGTTGGTGAAAGTGCGGATCTGCAGATCTGTTTTTGTCTACCTGAACACAGGCAATTAGAAAGTAAGTTTAAGACTGTTACATTGGTTTCAAAGCAAACGCGAAAAAATATATGTATAAAAAGCAATGATACAAGCTCGACCTCCCATGTCTACAGCAGTGTAGAAATGTATTTCCAAGAAAAGCTTCCCCATGTCGAAGAGATATAAGAAAGCAACACATTTTTTTAAACATTAGCTAATCAAATTATTTAATATTTACAGTATAATGGGGGAAAAAATTGAAAATGTGTTTTTGAATTCTCCAAAGGTATTTTGGGGTTGAATAAGCTTATTCATTATATATGTCAGATCGGCATTCAAACCAAAGTCATTGCATCAAACCAGTGACTGCAGTCTATTCAGGAAACATGTCTTTGTAATGTAAGTTGGTGGCAGGCTGCCTGTGGCTGTGGCAATTTTGACTGGCAGAAACTTTTCGGGCTTTGAGTATTTGCATAAAACATCGGATCTGGATTCTACATGGTTTGCAGTGTATTGATTCCTCCAGTGTTTCCTAGTTCTTTCCTTCAGCTTTAGAAGAATATTCGTATATGAACTTGGGTGTATGCTTTAGCTTGCAAAACCTTGTCTGCGACTAAACAATGGGACTTTCTCCACCACAAGCACCTGATGAACACAAAGGCTGGGCAATTCTATTTGAACAGTTTAGGTGTTTTTACTATCAAGAGTGCAATATGCTGTTATATTTGTAATGTCTATGGAGAATTTTGAAGATGACAGATTTTCTAAATTTGAGAATTATCCATCATATCTTTGGTGTTTGGCCATTTTGCATGGTTTTAATTATATCAGTCTCTTGTCATATTATACAACTTTGACATGGGCAAGAAATGTTGTGCAAATATATTTTAGTATTACTGCTATAAATGGAAAGAAATACTTGTCAAGGAGAGGTTTTAAGGATGAATGCCAGAACAAAGGCCTTAAAATATTCAAAATATATTCTTTATTTATCTGTTTTACATATATGACTTACTTTTGCCCTTCAATTGCATGATGATGGGTTGAAAGCGACGTTAAATCCTATCACTCACACTTCAATTGCATGACATTATTTTATCATGTTTTTATTTTACATGTATACTGCTAACTGTAACAAGCATATATTCATGTTCAGTTTTTGGCAGTAATAGGATATAAAAAAACTTTAGTTAAAAACGTTAACTGGATTGTAGGGAAATATTTGACGTGTCACTATGGAGCTTGTTGTGTTATTGATCCTGTGGGGAATTGCGGCGTGGCTGAAATTATTGGGATACCTCTTCTACATGCATAAAGTTTTGCATCTAATATGTGCCGACTATTCACTACATGCATCATTTGAATAAAATTTCCCCATCTTTAAAATTTTTTTTTGTCATTTAATTTGATTAAATGTTGTTTAGCATGTTTTTTCTTAATTAAGTAAATGTTGCTAGCTCAAGATCCCTTTGTTGAATTTACAATGTAAGATAATTTATCTTGAACACTGTATACATGTTTTCTTGAGTAAGAATATTTAACTCAATAGCCTTGAGAAATATTTTCTTATCCAAGTTAACAGCTTTGAGAAATATTTTCTTATCCAAGTGGTCAGTTTTTCTTGAACAAGATAATTATCTGGAATAAGTTTAATATTCTTACCCCACTCCAAAAATATCTTACTTTAGATTTCATAGCAAGATAAATTATCTTACTGAAGAAAAAATAAGATTTTTTTTCTTAAATGAGTAAAAAGCGCCAAGATAATTTTTCTTAATTAAGATCTTCGAATAAGATTTGTGAATCTTGAATAAGATAAATAAACTTATAATTTTCTTATCCAAGTAAATATTCATAAGTAAATTATTCTTACCCCACTCCATGATAATTTATCTTATTTCAAGATGATTTTTTCTTAAAATAAGTTTTTTTTTTCTCGTTTTAAGTACCCTATTTTTGGCAGTGTAACTAAAGCATGTATTATACAGGGAGAGAGAGAGGGTGAGAGAGAGAGAATTAAGGTTTAATGTCGCGTTCAGCATGTATTATACAACTACATAGCAGCCAATATATATCAGGGAAGGATACATGCATAATCCTTCAGCATGCAGTAAGAGTACTGTAAGCTGAAAGCAATACCTCATACCTTTCAAGTCTAAATTCTCTGGTTGGTCCGGAGTCACTGGAATAAATATTTTATTATTCTACATGTGGCTTGATAAACACATTTTCATTGATCATTATTTAAATAACCATCACAAATTATCAGGTGAAACAGGTATACATCACGGAGGTTATGACTAATCAGCCAGAGCCATCATTGCATTGTACCAGGCATTCTGATTTGAGGCGCGCGATCATGCGCGTGCACCATCACGCTCCTGAAAAATAATCAAAGCATGTGTCTTCCGCGCGCCTCGTTTTTTTGTAAAAAAAAAAATGAAAAAGGTGTTTCTGTACTTTCCTCTCTCAAACTCCGATTGCAATGTCTATCACTCATATGAGTTGTCTTCTCTGAGCAAAACATAAGTTACTTTGTACAATCTCGATTCCATAGTTTCTTTCATCACCGCATTCACTCAGCGGGTATACCATGGCAGCATGAAGCCATGATCGGGCCGAGTACCTGGAAACTTGGTTCATGAATGCAAGTATGGTGGGCAGTTGAGAAGGGCGACAGACCCTCAACACGGGAGATGGTTATTATTCCACGTTTCTTATAACTTCATTCTGTGATGGCAACTTCTAGAAACAGGGTGAAGTTGTCTATGTTTCAGGCCTGGAATTTCTAACATAAGGTTAGTTTCTTGCTGAATGAAGCAATCAACAGTCTCAATAATAACAGCAAGACATCGTAAACCACACTCCTAACATCAGCAATAGCACTCCTGGACATTTCTCAGGCGTGTGATTTGGGGGTGCTTAACGCACCCCTCTAGTAATGTCAGGTGTGTGTTTGTCACTCGCCTTCGCCTGTGCTTATCAGAGTGCCTGTTGTACAATCATTTGAATCACACCCACCATACCATACTATACAGTTATATAAGGCTCCAGTCATGCCAGTAGTATCTTTACATGAATATAAACAATATAGCTGAGGGAGCCTTATGGATGGATGGATGGGAAAGATTAAAATTATATGTTAACGCACTCTATTATCCAGAACAGGTTCTGCATGCCACATGCCTTCCAATTTTCAGTTAGAATTGACCATCCAGGGCAAATGGGTAACTCAGTTTATAAAAAAAAATGTATGGTACCCTATTCCTTGATAATGGTCTAATTGTTTGTACATGTAAAATAAGGCCAGATACGTACAGCTTTCCTGAATACTGTAGTTAATGTCATCATCATCATAAACTCGGTGTTCTCTGAAGACTACAAAGAGGAGGATGATATTGGCAATGCCTAAAAGGCCACTGAGTAAGGCTGGCGCTGTGTACATGTTGAAATAGAAGGCGTCCATGTGCACCGGTCCAGGGTAACCTATAGGTACCATAGCCGTCTGAAACGCTGACATATAGAAATATGGAAATTAAAATTTAATGTGAAATTCCCTGAATAGTAATTAATATTTTGTTATGCGAATTTTATACAAATTACATGCATGTATGAATGATGGATATGATGTTGAATGATACTATAAAAGTCCAGAAAGAGAAAAAATGGAGTAAAAAGAACAAAAATAAAATGTATGCATCTATGGGCTTGAATTGCTACCTGCCATATTAACAAACTATCTACTAGATGGTGCTTGTTGGCAGAGGTGGGTACATGAGGGGTAGCCTAATTTTAAACTTTTTATGCACCGGTAGTCAAGCACAATATGCACAATAAATGAAAGAAAGGATCCTATTTTAAAACATTTCCCCAAGATGTGAAGACTTACCTGGGCCAAGAATAAAGCCCAGTGCCTGACATGCACTCATATTAGCCATTGCCGATGTCCGCTCTTTGATGGTTGTTGCTCCAGAGACATAAGACCGCACAACAGCCACATTACCTAGAAACAAACGAAGATGTCAAATTTACATGGTAGGGTCAATACATGTAGATCCACGGTAAATTGAGAACACATAAATGTACAACCAACATGCAGGCTGTATAAATATATGCTTTGAAAATATGCTCAGTGACGTATCATACATGTAAAGAAAATATCTGACAGGCAATCAGCCGCTCTTTGTAAATGTAACTTTATGAAAACTAAGAGAGAGATTCAGAATCCTACATGAATATGTACAATACAGGGCAGAAATACCTTGATTACCTCGCATGCAAATCAAGGTTGCAAATGAATGTGGCATTAAAAGCTGACGTGTCATCACAAGTATTCGCTCGTGTTTTGGTTTTTCTCTAGTCACATTCATGGTTAACTAATTATTTCTGCCCTGTACTGTATGTCTATCTGAGAGAAGATCTGCTTGACTAATGTTGTTGAATTCTCTGGAATACATGTTCAGGTGACTAACTGCTTGTCTCTTATTTATTGTCACTTGAGTTACTTTGGAAGTAAATATGGAAACAATAATCGGTCATTCTATTAAAATCTATCACATTCAAGTTTGATGCCATGTAGCTGATAAAATCTGACCCACACACTCAAAGTCAGGAGAACCATATAAGAGATGAGTGATTGAATATAATTTAAAGTTGCTTTCAACAATATTTCAGTCATATCACCATGATCACAAAGTTTGTGTCCTATTTCTTTTCTCACTCGGAAACCCCACAGATGCCCCAGTAAGACATCTCTTATGAAAACCTCTCTGAGGAGCTGACGTCTTATGACAAGCTGTCCGAGGAGCTGACCTCTTATGACAAAGCTGTCTGAGTACCTGACTTCTTATGACAAGCTCTCTGAGGACCTGACCTCTTATGACAAGCTCTCTGAGGACCTGACCTCTTATGACAAGCTTTCCAATATACATGATTCTGAGTGTGAAAATGTATGTAGATGCTCCTCTTTAGTATCTGAGTGAATGTGTTATTGTAATTAGCTAGTGTGACATGCACAAGTAACCATGCAGCACAAACCTGCACCAAGTCCGATGAATGCCCTGGCAAGGAGAAGAAAATATTTTTGATCATGATGAAAACTCTGGATGTACATATACATGATGTTAGCCAGAACATTGATGAATATAGAGACAACAAGGGGCTCTCTGCTGTTGTTGCGGCAGTTTGCCCACAGTCCAAATAAGGGTGAGGCTATTAGCTGGCCCAGACTGTACGCTGCCACCACCCAGCCCAAGAAGTCTGCCGTGGCAGTGGGATCTATCTGAAAGAATAACATAATAAACATATGAGCAAATTATGTATGCAGGTATTGCTCACCAATAATGCTATCCCACATACATGTACATGATAAATAAGTAAGTCCTTAAACAAGAGCCTCATTGGCACTATGGGCTACGCCATGCTTATTAATGTAGGACCAGGACCTTTTGAGGTCCATAGAAAGTTTTTCAGGACCAGTACATGTTCAGTGAATAACTTATCTGGCTTCACAAGAACCCAGGGTAGTATCAATCTGTTAAGTCTCCTCTCGTAACAAATCAATAAAACTGTGATTGGTGACCTCAACCATTTGAAATGAAATAAAACAGTTTCACTGTGAAATGCCCCACAGTGACAATTTCGAAGAAATGACCTATGTCTATGATTGCAATTATCAATGCTTGCTATACATGTACCGCAGCTAGATGAAGAATCTGACAATGAACCTAGGGTATTAGAAACAGGGTATCTGAACTGCTCTTTAGCATCTTCTGTCAGATATTTAATTTAATTGTACAAAACAAATTCAGAATAGGTTAGATCAGAATGTCCTTCAAAACTTGATCAATATAATTCATTGCCCCAACTGAGGGCTGTTCCAGAAAAAAGTACATGGGGGGGGCAGAAGGTACTTTATTTTTGCCCCCACCACCCATGTAATGAAATATAATTTTATCCCCACCACCCATATTATTGAATATAATAAGTAACCAACATAAATGCCATTATGTTTATCCACCAGGCAACCACCCATGTAATTATATAATTATATGACTCTTTTACCCCACGACCCACACGCCAATATATAAAGTGCCTTCTGTCCCCCGCCATGTACTTTTTTCTGGAACAGCCCTGATTATGTCACAGAGCAATGAAAGTCCTCATCTACTGGATACATGTACATTGGCAGCAAGGAAACCATATATGATGATCAGTCTTATAATTCAATCACAATGATCAACATCCCATCATTCCCACTATTTTGTCTAGAATTTTCTCAGGTCATTCTAATAAATTTAATCAGCTTCAGTAATTAGGAGTGAACTATACAGAAGCTGTTTTTGTATCATTTTGTCAACTTTGTATTCTAGGGGAATCCCTCCAATAATTCAATCCCCCTATCTCTCAAAATTCAATCAACCCCAACTTTGGAGAAAAAGTTCAATCGATTGTTCTGATAAATTTGATCAATCTCTAAAATTACTGAAATACCGGTAACAAAGAAATAATACATTATCTGCATGATTTTGGATCATTTTTCAAATTTTGATCACCTCCAGATTTTATGGTGACAAATTTCACTTCCAGTAACTGAATTATCAGAGGTATTACTATACCGTTATAAGTTTGATCATCCAAGTATTATTGAGTGTGTTAATGTACATTCTGTGATTGAATTATTAGAGTATTTATGATAATAGGTATGTAGGTATGTAGATAGTGATAGATAACATTTACCACTTGGAGGTATGGCCATATGGAGGACATGCATATGGAGAAGCTGATACTGCTGAGAAACATGGTCAGGTACATGACCCGTATAGACCACCACCGGCTCTTGTATACATTTGGGGGCTCGACAACAGTGCTAGGCACACCCACAGATCTGAAACGATAGTGACAGTAACAGTGACACATCATCTACAAAAACAATGACAACAGTTCTTAATTGGATAAGTTATTATTTGGGGAGCTTCTTGAAATAGGGCATGAATTCCTTGATAGAAATTGCACATGTCGGTTATCCAAATGGGATACACCATATGCATGCCCAGTGTAGTGTTCTGATCAGCATGGGGAGGAGTTCCAATTGGAATAGCATATGTCCCTTCATGCCATTGCGTGGTATGGCATGAGGCATCCTTTGTCCACTTAGTTCCAAAAAGTATGGAGTTCCCACGAGTTCCAACTTGGCACACCATGCCACTCTGTTTGGAATGCCTTATGTCGGTTCCTAGCAGGTCCCATTTGAAGAGGCTCCCTTATTAAGATTGAATATTACATGAAAGCCAGTAACAAAACCCAAAATAAATAAGTAACTATCTCTTTAATAATTTGAACATAGGTGATGAATGCAGACAGTCAAATATTTCTTCGTTTTCAAATGCCTCTGACATGTCTGACAGAGAATCCCTGCAATTTGATAGAGTGGCTACTACACGGAATGAGGGTACAGGTAGATATTATTGTGTCAGGACATTTCCTCATACATGTGACATATCGGTAAGCAACATTTAGGCACATGACATTTCGGCACAAATTAAGTGGTGGGTACGACATTAACTTCAGAAAATCTTTGCGAAATAAAGACAAATCTTACCTTAGACGACCAACATCAGTGAAATCCAAACGACGACAGACTGCGCGTGCGGTTAAGGTTCGAAAATTACGCGCGGATACATGTTTTCAAAAAGTGGTATCGTGCACGGAAACGGACTGAATTGAATCCGCCCAAAAGAATTAGATTCCAGCGGACAAGAAACTGCGATGGAAATATAGATAGAAATATATATATAAGTTCTCTTCCCACTCTCTCACCAAAAAAAGTAGTGGCGTTTAATGAGCAAATGCTGCATTGACAGATTTAACAATATTATATCATTTAAACATTTATTCACATACTGAACTGTACACAGCTATTTTCATATATTAAGGAGGGCAATATTCTGGAATCAGAGCAAGTGATATTTTATGTGATCTCAATTCGTAGAATTTGCTTTTATTTCCATCGCGGTTTCTTGTTCCTGGAATGCATGCTTTTGAGCGGATTCAAATTCAGTCCGTTTCCGTGCACGATACCACTTTTTGAAAACATGTAACCAAGCGTAAATTTGGAACGTTTTTCACGCGCGCAGTCTACCGTCGTTTGGATTTCATAGACTGGCCGCCGTCGCCTAATAACGTTGGGCCGATTGACGACAGGCTTCTAATAATGCCGACCTTCACTGTAGCGGCGATGTCATGCCCTGTTGAGGTGTATTTGTGACGTTATGCAACAATCGGATTAACAATTCCATTATAACGTCGTATTGTGACGTGTAAAAAAATTCTGCTGTGACGTTACGGACTGACGCGGACCCACAGACACTCTCGTTAAGCTGTACAGCCTGTTCTTGACAAGGCCGAACTGAAGGTCGATAAAAGAAACAATCTTTTACAGAATATCATTATATAACATCATCAGTTATCAAATCCTAAAGCAAGATGAAACAGACGCATATCTTGAGCGATAGTTTTCACATTGATCTGTAGCATTTCCTCTACGCATCGAGCCATTTTATAAACACTCCATGTTGAAGGTAAGGGCTCAAATTTGGCTGCCATTACGTCTTTTCATTATTAGATACTGGTCCACAAGCTTAGCGATAGCGGGTCATGCGCAGTGGATGGGTACTAGTCTATGGATTTCACTGATGTTGGTCGTCTAAGGTAAGATTTGTCTTTATTTCGCAAAGATTTTCTGAAGTTAATGTCGTAGAATATTTGTAAGATGTTTATCTAGCCACAGCAGAGCTAAAAGCCGGACGAACTCCGAGAAAATCGAGTCCACAGCGCCCCCATAAAATATGTGGGGAATCTGCACCGTTGTTCGCTAATGGGCTGAGTTGAACGGAGTAAGCCCATGCGAGCGACGTTCATGATTGAACTACAACCACAGCAATTCGGAAACTTTTGGGATGCCAATATTTCATCAGAAATCACCAAGCCACAAACGACCAGGAAAATGAAAAGAACTCGCACTAGGCTGCGCCTATGTATATAATTTTCAATGTCCCTTCTAAGCTTCCGTAATATATTAAACAGTGACTATATAGACCTATATGGTTTGCGAAAAAAAAAAAAAAAAAAAAAATGATACGAAAAAGGCAAAGTCAGAAGCGAAGAAAAGAAGTATACTTCGTTCGTTTCTAGGCTTTGCCTATTTCATATTATTTTTGATATACGATATTCGTTATTTATTTGTTGTTGTCATTGTTACTGAACATATTCAAATTATGTCGTCTGCATGGCCGAGAAGTATTAGCACGACAAAATAACCCGCCAGAGATTATGGTGACCCCAGTTTTCAACGATCAGCATTTATCTGGATGATGGGACTGGGAACATTGTAAACATTTGATGCAATCACTAGCCACCACAATATGCGGTTGCTTACCCTGCAGATATAGGTGGTACAGATTTCAATAGTGGACTGCGCTCGTTATACTGGTAACTGTCGTCTGCCATAATTTCCGCTTACAATAGACGCACTCGACAGCCAGTGTCACATGGCTAGTCGAAGATCATGTGACCTTTTCCTGGTTTGACATTTACCATGGGAGACAACTCTGTTAGGGAGAATCAGGACAGACTGGTTTACTTCCCCTCATTTTAATGGTTACTCAAAGATCGTTTGTTGTGTCAACACCAAGCTGGATTGTTCGAAGTATAGATGACCCCAATCTTAATATGAAATAGGCAAAGCCTAGAAACGAACGAAGTATACTTCTTTTGTTCGCTACTGACTTTGCCTTTTTCTATCATTTTTTTTTTTTTTTTTCGCAAACCATATAGGTCTCTGTTATATTACGGAAACTTAGAAGTGACATTGAAAATTATATACATAGGCGCAGCCTAGTG
>JAVTVY010016690.1:0-61277 GCA_036873755.1 Hanleya hanleyi
AAATGGCGACGGACAGATCGATGTAAGGTATAGGTGTCTTGTTTTTTTTAACCAATCTCGGACTTGGGCACGTTGTATCCCCTGGGGTTTGACCGCTCGATAGAGAGCCGACAATGCACTATAGGCCGCCGGAGTGTCGGGACTGTAGTATAAGTTATTCAACACCTTCTCCCAGCTCTTCATGGTGACAAATGATGATGGGCCCTGGCTCTATCGTTTGTTTATAACGGGTATATCTTGGGCCGGAGTTTCTTTCTGATTTTCTTCGTTGGCTTCTGCCAGCACTTTGTGCATGGAAAATGACCAGTCCAACTCGTCTGATGACCGCTTGATAAGCACTTCATCCCATCTACCACAGTCTTCAATGGACCATAGATCAAGGGTGAAGGGAGTATTTAAAATGCACTGTACCCCCCATCTAGCCGAGCCGGAGGTGAGCAAAGAGAAAGGGCCGCGTCGGATGTACACATCGTGACACAAGTGGATAAGAGATCGCCGTCCAGTTCACCAGACAACACCCGTTGAATTTGGTCCGGCCTCGGGACAGACGGAGAATGTGAGCCAGGCACCCGGTTGTGTACAGGTCCACATCACAGATGTCCTCCCACCTCCTCCATGATATCGACCTTATCGCATACACGTGCAGGAAAACCTCGGGAATTCAAGCTGAGGGAAACTACGCCAGTACCCCGCGCTCCGTCATGGTCAGTACGTGAATGGTACCAGATTTCACTGTCTCTCGTCTTTATAGGGAGAACCCCGTGAGATCAAAGGATCAGGTGGTCATGTCACTGGGCTGACTGAGTCTAGCCGGGTAATCAATGGCATCGTCGTCGTCGGGTTCATGTAGTTCTTCATGGGGTTCAGCCAGCGCGTCCTCAATAGCACGAGCCCACCCCAACTGGTGTGATGATCGCTCGTCCGGTGTAAACAGCTGGTCCACAATAGGCATCACTTTCTCCAAGGCTGACCACAGATCGGGGTCTAGGGTGAAGCCTCGCGTAGCATCTTGGTAGCGGCCCAGGCGTAGGAAGAAGGTTGCACGGTATACGTAGATGACATTGTCTATGTGGATGAGGTTTCCGTCGAGCTCGCCGCTCAACACCCGTTTAAATTTGGTCCAGCCGTCACGAGGTAGCGTTACCGTATTCGATAAGGTCTCAGCGGGCGCCCAGCAAATATCTCCACGGTCTTCCACCAGGGTGACTTTATCTTCATAAGGGGCAGAATGGCTCGTAGGTCGGATGACATGCTTGCTCTAAATGTCGAACGGTGAATGACACACACTCTGTCTGTCTCTCGTATTTATGGGTAGGTCTCTCGGTGACACGGTTGACCCAATGACTAAGGGTAAATGACACACTCTGTCTGACCCTGGTATTTATGGTGTCAATACCACAGCGCCAGGGTAAATAGGGCACAGACTAGTAGGAGGCCAACCAGCCGGCGCTGGTTCCGGCGTGAGCGCTCGTGGTCCATAGCCCGAGCATCAAGGATGGCTGTCATAGTCCAGTAGTGGTGAGTGATGGCACGCCTCTCCATCGAGTGCACTCTGTGGAGGACCGCTTCTGTGAACTCGTTCAGGATCTGGCGTCGTTCCTCGTTGTCGTCGCCATCTGCAAACATGGACCGGACCACTGCTCGGTAACCCGTGAATGAATTCACCACGGTGGCATACTGTAAAATGCGAGACGCATGGGGCTGGATCTCCGCCATGGCTCTGCAACCGTAGAAATGAAGGTGTAGGATCCAGAGGGACGTGTTTTATAGACCAGATGTAGCTCTGGTGTAGTCCGTGATACGTACTATTCTGATGGGTTAGTCCAAAAAAGGGAGCAACAACAACAACACAGAGTACATTTTTATTATGCGTGAACATCATAGGAATGCATGTACTGACCTGTCTGTGGGGGTTTTCCACAATGGCATATGCATCCGCGCGCTGCCGGTGATGCCGCGCACTGTGGGAGAACCCGCGCGCGCGCACGCGCTGCGGCCGGAGAACCCGCGCGCGCGCGTGCGCTGCGGTGAGGGGCCGGAAAAGTTGGAGATAGTTTTAGTGAAAACCGGAAGTGACGTGACACACTTGCGCAGACCCACCACACCACGTGAACATAACCGCCATCTTAAACCCACCACCCACCCACCACCACCACAGCCGCCATCTTAAACCCACCACCCACCCACCACCACCACAGCCGCCATCTTAAACCCACCACCCACCCACCACCACCACAGCCGCCATCTTAAACCCACCACCCACCCACCACCACCACACATGACCCCATGTGACACAATACTCGCTTCTGATTGGCTGTCGCGTGACGTCACAGAGGTCATATGCAAATTTCTGAGGTCAACTGGACTCCATTTACGCTTTGTATACTACTGGCGCCATACAGTCACTCTTCGCAAAGTAACACCTCTTAAATTATTACATCGAATGGATTATATCCTTGGAATACATTATTTCATGGAGCATTCATATAGTGCAAATTCTTGAAGTACAATGACGTTGAGTAGGCTGCTCCTTTAACATGATCTGCAAACTGTATATGCACAATAAAGAATTCCACCTTGGGCTTCCCGATACTCCTACCATGTTTTTCCGCCATGGGAAAAGGGGATCTGGGCGTGTATTGATCTTTGATCTTTGTAGCGTGTGACATTTGTAACGTCACTTCTGCTCACGTGACCAGAAGTGACATTTGAGCCGGTGCGTTTCTTGTGTTTGTTTTAAGAGGGCACTACTTTGGAAGTCGCAGTTTCCCATGAGAATGCCCATGGGTATTTCTTTAAATCACAAACCCAGCTTCAAGCCCCGGAATAATCAGCATTTAATAAGGTAGTACGGTAAATGTCACTTTTGTAAAGAATACAGCTCACATAGCCAATTTTGGAACTATGCAGGTTGGCGTACTTATAAACGCAGGTTGTGGGCACTGAACAGTTGCAAACTGCATCTCATTGAAACTGCCAATTTTGTTTTTTTTTTCTTCATGGGTTAGGTTAATTTCATGTGAATTCGTTTTCAGCAAAATCGATCATATGAAGTTCTTGTCAAATAAAAACTGTTGGAATGTGGCAGGTGCACTTTATTAAAAAAAACTCGTGTTTCGCACAGGAAAAATGATTCATTCACTCATTGGTTGAGAGGAAAATCGATGATTTCTTTTTTCCTTTTTCCTCATTTCCATGCCACAAGCCGCGAGAAGACCCACCCACCATCAAGTGGGAGGGGACTATGTGGGTCATAAAATGAAAAGTGAATACGGAACCTGAGGCGCACCCTTCCGGCAAAATGGACATTTCTACCGATTCTATTTTATGTGTTATAACTGCTGCATCTTTTTTTTCAGCTAAACACGCTGTCAATTCAGGAAGCCTACGTTAGCTGTCCAATGTTCCCTGTGTTTATGCGCAAGTTCAAAGGTCACATCCGGCCACGTGAGCGGTAGTGACGTCAAAAAGTTCAAACGCCGCTCGTAACAAACGTCAATGTGAGCTCAGATCCCGTTTCCCTACTAATACCAGTGGAGCTCACTCGTTCGGTGTGTGGCGTCCCGCTCTCTGATGCGTAACGATCGCTGATAGGAAATAAATAACTGGTAGACTTGTCAGTTTGTTTGTCAGAGGTTTTCGCTCGGGTCGTTTCTCGTTTAACACCATGGGATTTCGCATGACACTTGCCTTATGTCTGTGAGCCCCGAATCAAGAAATATTCCACAATGGGGCTTTCTCGGATTAACGCACTAACCATGAAAAAAACATGCTGCTAGCGAAAATCAGTGGCTCGTTAAATTCCGTTTCTCCGAATCACGGTAGGAAGGCAGAAAGGACCCTATCGGCTCAATGGTGGCGTTGCCGGGGCTTCTGGGCCGTTGCGGTTGACCCGCTGGATTTGAGCGGCGGTAAATTCTGACCCCGCGCTAATATAAACCTTCGAAAGTAACCGAGAACATTTATCTGGAACGCTATGAATAGGCTTAGCGAACATGATATATATCTGGCTTTGGGCAGGCTGAACCGTGCCAGATTGTTTTATATTTTGGGAAAATAATTGGGAAACGTTGAATTTGGACGTCGATGTCAGTCAGATTTCGCCACATATGCGATATACACACTTATTAAGTATTTCCCGTGACTAAAATGATCTCGCTTAGTTTGAAATGTGACAGAAGACGCCATGTGGATACATGTCTATACGGTATGTGACCTTTAGCATCAAGTTTTTCCGTAAGACATTTTGAGTTTGTCAATATCCACATACATTAAACGCCAGAGTTTTTAGAAATAGTGGCGCAATACCTTTCCCAAAATGTTTTTACCCCCCGAAGCGCCCTCGTCAACAGGGTTGAAAGAAGCTTGGTGGTGCAGCTTCTAGAAGCAGCTATGAATCTAGCTTTGTATGGTGATTTATGCATTACCGTATGTTGTTCGAGACTTCGTGCGGTTGATTACATGTCAATAACAGTGACCGGGATGGGGACATGCAGGAGTAGTGACAGAGTCGAGGGTTGAGGTTGGGTGACAGTAGAGAAGGGAGTGTGTTTGGGGGGGGGCTCATATCGTCTAGGCGAGGTTGCGTAAAGACAGTGGTCCTCACTGGAGCATATAGTTTCTTGAGTCTCTGAAACGGGATTGCTATACGCAAAGGTGGAGAGGTTGAAACGGATCGCGACGTGCCAGGCCAGTGTTCTTAGACAACTAAATGGGGGCAAATGTATGGTACAACCCTTGAAAGCCTGAAACTGCACAACATATCTTGGCGTCAAGCTTTGGTTCCTGCATAATGATATTCCAAATCGAGGCCACTAGTATACAGCCGTGAAATGTCGTAGTAAAGTTGTGGTGGGGAAAATCCGGCGTAAAATGTGGCGTCATGACGTCAATTTCGGTGACGTCACATCTGGTGACGTCAATTCCGTGGCAAAGGTCATACGGAGGTCAAAGGTCACTTATAGGGTCAAAGATTATAGGCATAGCCATAGATGTAAAGAGAAATAGCCCATGCATAGCAAAGACCTATGCATAGAGCGCGTAGGGAAGTGTTTATAGGACGTCACTTGGGGTGATGGTTTATTGGTCATGTAGGGTCACGAGAATGGGGAGGATCCCCATGCGTATTTATAGGGGTGCAATAGGCAGGTGAGGTAATGGAGTGCACAGGGGTCATGGGGTGTTTATAGGACGTCACTCTGGGTGACGTGTTTATAGGAGGTCTCTTATGGTCACTTGACTGGGAGGAACTATGGGTGCTCTGTAGTGAAATATCTTGGAGGTTTGCTGTGAAAAAGCCTACATTTGGGGTCTTGCTCAGATAGAGCCCTAAATACAGAGCCTATTCATATTTGATATATCGAAATAAGTCTATGTATTTCAGGAATATTTTTAGGCTAAACATTTAACTGTTGAAAAAAACATTTTGACGGCCTGACCTGTATTCAGCAACAACAACAACGCGGACATGTGGGCTGATTTTCTACAAAATGCATCGACTTCTCCTGGCGGCTCAGGTATCCACTAAGCAGATGAAATGAAATGTTTATATTCACTACGACTCTGTCAAGTGACTCCACTAGCTTTCAAAACAGTAGAAATTATTCCATCATCGCCAGTTCAATTCCTGTGTAAACTGTCATCTGCCAATGTGACGAAAATGGCGCCTAAATGATAGCCTCGCTCCCATGTGCATGACATCATTACCAATTCACAAATAAATTTTTAAAAAACTCTAAATTCATTTATTCTGATTTTCTGTCAACATCTAGACTGAATTTATATCAATACAATGTAAAAAAAATGGCATTTTCAATTTTACAATTAAGTTCTGAGGGGAATTCCAGTCTGTGACCTCTACAACATTGCCATTTTCCCTCGTTTTTGTACGAAACAGTGCAAGCCTTCCTATGCAAAGCGTATTTAAATAGGGTGCAATAGGCAGGTGGGATCATGGAGTGCATCGGGGTCAAGACCTGAGTTTATCAGTGTGGGAGCTGGCGTTCAATTGAAATGGACAGTGCAGGAGCTGGTGTTACATTGAATTGGCTTCATCTCGCGTTCAATAGCCAATGCGAGCTGAGATGTAGGTTGGATTATATCCTGACGTCATTGATTGTTGTTCGAACAGACAATCAGCGGTCTAAACTGAGTGTGGCATGATTCGCATCTCTGATTGGCTGTAGAGCGAACAGCCAATCAGCGATCTAAACTGAGTGTGGCATGATTCTCTCGTCTCTGATTGGCCTTGGATTTAACAGCCAATAAGCGCTCTAAACCGAGCGTGACATGATTCGCAGTCTCTAATTGGCCGTCGGGTAAGTAGCCAATGGGATGTAGGTGGAGAATCGGCCAATCCACGTGCTAGTTAATTATATCCTGATCTCATTGGTCGTTGTGCCAGCAGCGGCCTACATTCGACGTGGATATAAAAGAGCGCTGGCGGGTCGTCTCAGCAGACTCATTGTCAACCACTACGCCAAGATGTTTACTTCTATGCTATGTTGGAAGTGCTTTAATCGTCTCGACAATCTACAGCGCCATGAATCTACCAGCCATGACTCTACCATCCAATACCACTGTAGCCTCTGCGAAAACGTCACCAGTCTGCCAGCCATGACACCACAGCGCAGTATCCCTGTAAGAGCTGGAGAGAGACATTTCATCGCCTGAATATATTATGGCGCCATGAACGGTCACGGCATGGACCACCGACGGAAGACTGTGATGTTTTCGGGCGGGTTTTCAAATACCCCAGTCAACTGCGACTGCGTAAACGGACCTTCCATGGAGGCCGGAGACCCGCCGATTCAGTGCCCGGGTAGATCCACCACACAAGCCCATGGAGGTCGTTCACTACTCGAGCCCATGGAGATCAATTTACCATCTATCCAACCTATCCATGCAACCACCCCAAGCCAGGTTCGCGATATTGTGTATTTTGTGGATGTTCCGACGGCCATGCCCAGCGAACTTCTATCAAAGATCCATCCATTAAGTGGCATTTATCGACGCCATTGGGCCACCATCCGTCAATATTTTCGTCGTCATCGCTCATTGTACATTTGTACAATTTCCGCCTCGGCAACCTCACGCATCTACGGAGCTATATGGAAGCAATCTTTCAAGATCAAGTCACATCCTTTTGCCCGAATATAGCCTTTGGGTATATTCTGCACCATAAAGAGATAGACCAGCTGCGCTATTACTACCCGAGCGCCAACATCCAGGTGTTCGACTAACCCTTCATTTTCACGGGACGTGCTTCGCTGGAATTGGCTTTACTTCATATTGACACCATGGATCCGTTAAACTGGGCCCAGAAACAACGACCCAACACGCAATGGACTGTGGAGCGGGTCGTGAATGTCATTTGTTTCATGCAGGAAGGGAGGTCAATAAAAGCGCCGATCGGTTGATCAGTTAATTTCGTGACGAAACACATGACATTCGTGACCTGTTCCACAGCCAATTGCGTGTTGAGACGTTGTTCCGAGAAGGAAAACTGTGTAAGAAAATAATCCCTCTACCTAGCGTTTTTGTTTCAACCCATGCCGACAGGTCATTATGCCCGGTAGCTCCCTGAGGGATAGGAGTTCACATCCCAACGTTCCACAAAACATCTAGCAGAACAATGATTCGATTGGGAATGTCAGCGACGAGGCGTCACCATCCGTCACCAAGCCAACCACACTGAAAAACGAATTGGAGATCGGCGTCTTCCAGTAGACGGATTCGCCTTCATCAATAAAATAACTACCGTGTTCCAGTCCCATAGATACTACTTGCACGGACATGGGCGTTCGCTCAGAGGGAGGGAGGGGGGTTGGGGCGCTTTAACGATCGCCGTGGACTGAGCCCGGCCGCCTTACGTCCGGAAGTGGACCAGAACCGCGACTATATCCAGGGGTTGGGCTACGCCTATGTACAACTATGGAAATGTGAGTTCCACCAGATGCAACGCCGTCAGTCCGAATTTTACACGCCCAGGACCTGCTGCTGGAATACAGGACCATCATCACCATGTCCGACATCTTACGTATTGTTGAAACGGAGGACCTATACGGTTTCGTCGAATGTGATCTCCACGTCCCTGACCACCTGAAAGCAAAGTTCGCCGAATGTCCGTCCATCTTCAAAAACATCAGGATGGGGCAAGACGCCATTGGACCCACCATGCGGACGAAGGCCGAGGAATATAATGTACTCTCACAACCCCGGCGTATGTTAATCGGAAGTATGTTTGACGAGAAGATCCTGCTGGGCACATCCTTACTGCGCTGCTACCTGCATCGCGGACTCGAAGTCACCAAAATCAAAATACGGATTCCGCGTACATGGCCGTCTCCAACCCGAACTGGGAATCTTTGGTCAAACCGGAACTGCGACAACGCTAGGAAACCGAACGAAATCAATGGCTGCCGCACTGGGACCACTACGACTATGAGAAAATGACCCCGGCCTCTTCATGTTCGAATGGACGGGTGACGCCATGATCGTCCTCTGCTAAAAAAAAACGTACTATTGCGACAAACGACAACAACAGGTTCAGTTGTAAAGGAGTCAATCATCGGGATAATAACATAATCAATTGGGGAAAAATTTACGCCTGGCGACTAAAGACCAACCATATGACTCTGCAGGAAAGCTTCCCTCGGCACCTCACATTTAGACCAGAGAATACGGTGGATTCTCGGACGTAGCCTTAGTATCTCAGCCGCGCTTATATTGCAGCTGTTCATGTGGAGATTATGAAGTATCCACACGGCCCCTAGCACCTGCTTAAGCGGAATTAGATACTCTAGCTCGGGAGCTGTGATGACAGATCAGCTCAAAACAATAACTCATCTGATGTTAATGGATGAGCATCGAGTAAGTCTGATGGAGTACACGCCTCAACATATGATAAACCTCATAAATGCTTGAATACCAAGAAAAACGAACCTGTAATGCCCGACGTCGTACGGCTTAAATTTCCCTGTATCTCGATGTAATACATGGAGGATATCAACTGTTTCTTGACGAATACCATAAATATTTCATCGAGTGGAGTGAGAAATTGGTATTTCCACGAGTGAAAATGCCAATTTTCTCACCCCACGTGATGAAATATTTATGGTATTCGTCAAGAAACAGTTAATTTTCTTATTATTATATTCTTCTGTTGTACTACTTTAATCTGGATTTTTCAAAACATTAAAATAATTCAGATTTTGTAGGGCTTTTCGACTGAAGATACACTGAAACATTGATTATTTACTTTGCTGTCAACAAATCGCACGAACGTTGATCTTTTCACCCCCAAGCAGAGTTTTAAACGGTGTATCAATAGTTACTTTTACAATATACAAAACTAATTTTATTCATTGAAACTCACATTTATGTAAACTCGTATATTGTTTTACGGTTGTTGTATATGTTTTTATTTATCTATGTTCTACAATGCTTCTTAAATTGTGCAGTCTCACTTGTTAAATTATACGCACAATATGTATCTTAAATATCCACCTCATGCACCCTGTATATAGCGTTTTAATAACCTGTAATTGGATTCCGGTCCGTTGGTTATTTATTGAATAAATAAATAAAATATGGGCCCCCTTCGGCAGAAAAGCACGGTCGATCCTATGTCGAGTCTGGCTTGTCTCGCTGTCTACACTCGGGCAGGACTGACGCGCTGGTTTCTCGTTGACCTCCCTGGTTCCACACGGTGCTTGTCTTTACACAGAATATTCTCATTTCAAATAAAATCTGCATTCGCCCTTGATTCCGTTGATGTCTACCCAAATAGCACACTTTTGATTTAGCAAAATCGAATGGTTACGATAAGTTATAGCCAGATTTAGATTTACCGTTCGTGCGTGGTTGTTGTTGTGTGAAGCTTTGATGGTATTGTGGGCCTACCGAGTTATCATTGTGATTTCGTCCGGTTCTAAATGAATACCCACTGACAAGGGTTCCCTGTCGTTGAATTAAATTGTTTTTCACGTTTTCTCATCAATTTTGATGCGACATTTTCATGATATGATCCCAATTTCGAGCCTTCAACTGAGGAATGTGTCTTATTTTCCGCGCTAGATGGTGTTGCAGTCTGCACTGCTCCGGCCCTGCAGTTGCAGTCACTGTCGCTAGTAGACGAGCCGGTCCTATTGTCGCCACTCCAGGTATTTCTTATTCATTTTATGCATATTTTGTTTTATTTCCTGTCATAATCTGGTCATCATGAGGCATAATAACATACAAATCCTTCCCAAATATTTAGCTTGTTTTTTTTTTAGCGCATAAACCTTGTGGAGGTTCGGTCAATTGCCTTATCACTGTGACGACGGTGACATGTATTTGTGCGCTGTGACGTCATTTGTCATATCATCACAGTGATGATATATTTGATATTGTAGCGGGCCGAGGGGGTGGGCGGTTTATAACACAAGTAACGTCGGTGAAAATAATCCCGACTAACAATATTTGATTCGGATGAAACAAATAAATAACAAAAAGAGAATATAAAATTCAACGACAATGGGTTTATTAAATAAAGAAACAGTTTAATACTTCAGTCATCAACAGGACAATAGGAAAGATTAATATAATAAATGAAGAGAATCCTAAAACTATAAAACATCGAATCTTCCACACTGATCCGAAGCCGTTGAGATTGGCAAATCTAAAAGCTCGTAACACTAAACGAAAGGTTTGATCAACCTAATAGTTTATACTCGCATATCAGATCAACTAAAGTTACGTTAGGAATGAAATAAATGAAATGAAATAATCTGTGCCACAAATAAAAGATCGTCCTACCCTTTCACAAACACCATCGGCGCCAAAACACGTCCTCTCGGTTCCACTTCCAATGTCTTCCCTCCCGTCACATCGGCTACGTAACCAATTACGTCAGCCACGTAACAGACTGACGTCACATATAGGATTATTGCGTCTCGCAAACAGAACCACTCACGGCGTATTCATCACACTCGCACTTACAACACGCGACATATAATTAAAGACTTAACACATTCAACATGGAATATTTCCATAGCAGCCGAATATACATAGAATATAATAATAAACGTTGGTTTCGATAGTATTTCCGCTATATTACGAAGAAGATGACATCGGCAACTTAACAACTAAACCTTGAAATCCTACAAAACATGAATGAGACTCAGTAACTAAAACGAGCGGCAGGCCACATTTTGTAACAATATCATCACTGTAGTGAAAATATCGCTTTTATTCGATTGATAATTCGATTGGTAATCTCATCACCAAGTATATAATAAAAAGCCTTACCAGTGCGAGTGGGACCAACAAGGGCTTTCGTGTTGTCCAGAACCAGATGTGCTCCTACAATAAGCAGCGGAACGCCTTCACCTTCTTCTACCCCGAGCGAAAAGTTCTCACAGATTGTGTGACCACGACGTATCTGGATATTTAGAGTGATGGATACCCTTAAAATGTTCAAGTGAAGATGAACTTACACCGCAGATATTCCACTAGACTTATATTGTTGATGTTATAATAAGGGGTAATAACTGTTGCATATATATTGTGTTCTGTGTTATGAAATTAAAATATATTTTTCCTACAACAATGTGATTTGGTTCTTTTGTATACAGTAGTAAACCAGTTCAAGGAAATGCCCCACGTTCCGAAAGGGCGCGTAGACACCTCTTGACCTTTCCAAATTTGCATATGACGTGTGTGACGTCACATAAAGTGCCCGTAGACGCCTCTTCACTCTTTGAAAGAGCCTATTTGGTCGCATTGATCTTGGAAATTTGCATATGGCCTTTGTGATGTCACACAAGGGGGACGTAGCGAAAACCGATTTACGGAGAATGACGTGCGATAAATATCGCGTATGATCTGCTCCAAGTAAAAGAGTAAATTGATGCCTATTGATGACTTCTGTGACGTCACTTCCGGAATTGACCGTTGACCCTTCGTGCCATTTTAACCGATTTTGTGCGCATGACCGCACGTGACGTGACCGGAACTGGCAGTGCCGTCACAGAGGTCATATGCAAATTTTGAGGTCAATAGGGATACAATTTGCTCTGTATATACTACTTACCAAGACATGACAAGCGAGTTTACTATCAAGTGTATGATGTGCAGGATGTATGGAGATAATTTATAGCGGTGTTTGACTCTGGTCAGGCCATCCTGTGGTGTTTATCGGTTTCAAACATACCGGTATCGTTTAGCTAGTTGTTCGTAAATTCATTTGGCAGAAGGTGTAGGGTTAACCTGTTTTCTCAATGTAAAAACTGTAAATATATAACGCGAAAACGCGGACAATAATCAGCATACATAGTCGGGATAGAAAACAGAACAAACCAACGAGAATGTGGGGCAAGGTGATCGCTATCGTTCTCGTTACAGCAGTGGTACAACACGTGCTGAGGCTTTCGTAAGTAGGCTTATGATACTGATTTTTCTATGCTACATAAATGTAGCTCTGCACTGCTAACATTTCATATGCCAACCCACTACGTCAAAAGACTATATTGTTCAAGGGGATTTATGGAATTGAATCCCCCGCCCACACACACACATTGTAGAGCATTTCAGTGCACCTGTGATGAAGCCTGGGTATGATCGATGTTGTAGAAGATTAATTTATTAAGACTGAGATCTGATGATAGCAAAATTTCTGCGATTAATGGATAGAAGGATAGACGTACATGTGCGCAGGTGCGTGAAGTTAGACTGATCAAGGATCACCGTAAGTGGAAACTGATGACACCAGAATGTCGGCCGTGACGAGTTCTCTAATTGTACCAAGCATGAAAACTCTAATAGTTAATTAGTTATAGATGAATTTGTATATCTTCACGAAATAAAGACTGGTTCCTCTCGAACTGTGAACTGAGATCTAACTTCACCTCTTGTGCGCTCCATCGCATCGCGATTACATACTGTAGACCTATATATGTTGATGCCATGCGGAAAGTAAATTAATGTTCATTTTCATTTATCTGTGGCATAAAGCACGGATACTAGTACTGGATGGAGAATTTCGATTCGAACACGTGACCCACTGAGTGGCACCAAGTCCCTAACAGTAAATGCAAACGCTCTGAACCCCTCGGGCCACCTCAGTTTCCACTAATTATCTCTGTGAGCTAGGTCATTTAGAAACAAATCTATGAGTCTTTAAATAATGACCTTGACCGTTATTACCTATATTTTGCAACCAGACACAACGCACCTCTCTGAAATATCGACGTACCTAAAATTGAAATGTTCAATGCTTTCTTTATTAGAGGTCCACAGTGATATGTTTTTGGCTGTCACGAGCTTGATGTATTCCTGAAGATTGAGTCATTGTCCAACTGTTGACCAAGTGTTTTTGCATATATCCGCCTCGTATGGAAGCCAAATGCGGCCACTGGCGATGTCGCCTTTCAGTTCGAAAAAAGGCAAAAAAAACGCGAGATTAACAGCGACTCGAAATTTCGTCGAGAACGCGAGATTACACAACGAGATTCCCCACATAACTGCCACATAACCACGACGCTAGTAGTACAGAGAGAGGATTTAAGGCAATATTTGGACCAGTGCGCAGGTGTTTTTGCGCAGGTATAACGTCACTTTGGGAGGTCATGGGGAGTTGTGCGCAGGAGTGTTCTGAGCAAGTATGACGTCACTTCCGGTCTGCGTGAACCTTGGGAATGTATTCCTCCGTGGTGATGCGGTCTGGCGGTGATGTGATCTGCCTCCGCGGACAGAAAGTAATCCCAAATACGTGGGTTTTCGTGAGAATGTTCGGCAATCTTCAGGGGCGAGAGGGGCCCCTAGTGGACTGATTGAGTCGAGTAAGGTGTCAAAGTGAAGCGCTCCTCCAGGGACATCCAGGCATAGGTGGGTGCATGTAAAATTAGGATTTGTCCCGAAAATATAAAAAGCGGAACACGGACTCCTACAATAGGGGAAAACTCCTATCAACCCTATCCCAAAGGGCTAATATCGGTTCCTGGCTTATCGGGGCCTGCTGAGAGAGGTAGGGTGGGGGAGTGGGTGTATGTAAATTTAACATTTGTCCCGAAAATATAAAAAGCGGAACACGGACATTACCCCTACAATAGAGGAAAACCCCTAGCAACCCTATCCCAAAGGGCTAATATCGATCCCCAAGCTTATCGGGGTCTGCCTATCAGGTCATGGGTGGGTGCATGTAAAATGAGGATTTGTCCCCGAAAATATAAAAAGCGGAACACGGACTTTACCCCTACAATAGGGGAAAACTCCTAGAAACCCTATCCCAAACGGCGAATATCGGTCCCCCGGGCTTATCGGGGCCTGCTGAGAGAGGCAGGGTGGGTGTATGTAAATTGAGGATTTGTCCCCCGAAAATATAAAAAGCGGAACACGGACTTTACCCCTACAATAGGGGAAAACTCATATCAACCCTGTCTAGTGGGGGCTAATATCGGTCTCGGGGCCTGTCTATCAAGTCATGATCGGCGTAGCAGATCACATTGACGGTGGTCCGTAGGGCTCGTGCCAGGTGGATTTCCAACCGTAAATTGCCTTGCTTGGACAGGGCCAGCTGATGGTCGTTCTCTAAGGTGGGGGTCAGATCGAAACAGAACAACGTGTATCCGTTCGCGTAGTCCTCCGGACTGATCCTATTCCCTTCGTCCTGGTTGATTTGACCGGTGGCTGTAAACAGGTTCTGATAGACTCGAATGAAATTTCCGCACCCAAAGTTCGGTGTTAAGGCCGTGGCTGGGACCTGTTGTCCGTCCGCATGCATGGCCACAAAATTAATGCCGGAATGTTTAAAGTCAAACGGGTTCTCTGGGTAGGCTCCGCTGAAACTGGTATTTCCCACACAGGCCAGGATCAATCACTTGGGTAGTTCCCCCAGGAACAGGTTTTCTTTGTTGGCGCTCATATTTCCAGCAAGCACAGAGATCACTTTGGTTTGCAAACGTCGGATAGGGTACTGGGCTGGTTTTGTTTCCAAGGTTTTGAGGTGTCCCAATTGAACGGCAGGATTCGGTTTCACTTTTCGGACATACAGGACTGTGTCTTGGATGACCATCTTATAGTCGGCTACATGCCCCTCTACGTCAGTGGCCATCAAGGCGAAGTGGCCCGTATCAGCCGTATTTTGATAGGGATCTTGTTCAAGAGGTACCGGTCTTGTATGAAAATGTCTGCGTGCAGTCGACCCATGAGATCCACCGAGGCGCCGTTCGCGGTGAAAGCCTTCCGTTTGTTATATCCCGCATTGTCCACCGTGCCCATGTGCTCGGCTATGTCTTGGTAGAATAAAGCGGCTGTCAGCTGAGATTTTTTAGCCTCTCGTCCATACGACAACAGCGTCTCGATGTAGGCTCGATAGGGATACGTGTTGGTCGAATCACTGATGAGTTTGTCGCTGAGAAAAATATCCACCTGTTGAAACATAAGAGTGCAGCCAAAGATTCGTTGGGCCCACCGTGGCGTTGTCGATGATTCTGGAGCCATCCACATTGACGACCTTGGCTTTCACATACAAGTACGTATGGGCTAAATCCACATAGGCCGTATCCGCATTACGGATGGTGGTGAACTCGATGGGCTCCGTTTCGTCGATGCTGGAGAGCGGGAGATGCTCCACCCATAATCCTTGTTCGGCACTGGTCTGTGCGGGCGGGACGGTCCACAAATCAAATTCACTGTTGGTGGAGGGGCTGGACTCTGCGTGGATTAAGGACATGTTTTAAGAAAAGATATCCTGGGTGTTCGATGTGCGTCGTCGCTGGGTCGGTCGTCGACTGGTGCGTGGTCTCGGTGGTGCTGGTATTTTATTCCCTACGGTGCGTTGTTCTTTGGCGACCAAGACGCCGTCTGCTTCTTTGGCCCGCCGTTTCAGTGCTTCTTTGGGTGCCGTACCCCCAAGACATCACCGGCCACTTGCAGTCCACTGCGTACCGCTTGTTTGCCGATAGCTTTTACCCCACGGGTCACCAAGGGTAAGAACGTTTTGACGATACTCCCGAGTATGTTCCCCAGCCCGTGACCTCATTGCACCGCTAAAGACCGGGAGGCCACCCCCGGCCTGTTGGGCATAATAGTCCATATAGCTGCGTGCATCGCACTCGTTAGGTACTTTCATTATACAAAGTGGGAACGTGCTTGTCGAAAATGAAGTGTCAGCACCACTTTCCCTCGTTGGAATGCGACCGGTCGTCCCGTGTCATCTCTTATATCCACCGTGATAGTGTTGATGTCGGTTTGTCGTACGGGTAGGTAGAGCATGTGGGTGAAACTGTGGGTGACTTGATCTCCATACTTATTTTTAATGGGGACCACCCGTAACAGAGGTATGTTGATATCGCCTACGATGTTGTTGTCGACCACGTTCGAGTACACGTAGAGTTCGTACATACCCGGCATCATATCCATCGGATCTGGCCATGGTCCTCCGATGGACCCGCGTAGGTCGGGTGAGCGAAACCCAGCATTCGCTGTAGGACAGGACTCAGTACGACATTCACGTTGGCGGTGAGGATGATCTGTGCCTTGTCGTTGTGTGCGTTGTAATCGAAGTCCACGTGAGTCTTGAAGAGAAAGGTTTTGATGGGTTTTGAAGTATTCGTGACCTCCCGTATTGCCTTATAATGCACACAGTCTTGTCAGCCCCTGTATGAACTCCTTGGGGTATCGTATTGGCCTTCGCTGAGGGTGAGTCGGGTGTCTTTTCCTTCGTAGGTCACCTCGTACCACACTTCATTGGCTCGCACGTTGTACCACGAGTAAGGGTATTGAATATCCAAGAGTCCACATTCCCAGCGTCCAGGTAAATGCAATGGTTGGGATAACTGGGTCACGTACTTGGCCAAGGTGTTGTCAGGAAACACATCGAGCGAACTGTTACTGGATAGGGTGAGGTAAAACATGGCGACCGAGCTTTCCTGCTGCTGCTGTTGGTTTTAATAGATGTCCCAGGCCTTGGGCGTTTGTGCCCGGCGTTGTGATCGTCGCGGTGACTTGCTATGTGTCATAGATCTAGATGAACGTAGTTTCAGGGAATGGCGTGGTAAAAGGGGTGAAAAGGTAGGTGCCCGCCGTTGTGGTGTTTTGGGGGGATGACTCCGGTTCCCACTCGGCTTTCCAAGTGTGTGGGGATTGCGTCTGTCGTTGTGCGTGCACCGGTGAGTTACGCTGCATCCAGGCCCAGCGCTGGGAGTTCCCACCAATTCCTGTGGTACATGCATGTCTTTTAAGCCTTGAGGAAAGACCTCCCATCCTCGAGGATCCGTGTGCGACCTGCGTTGACGCATCAGGTCATTCACTAAATCCGTCAAGTGGGTACCGGGGACCACCTGATTCTGTACCAGTAGTTCGCCTTTATCACTCCAAGTCATGTTAGAACTCTGCTTCATCCGTTGTAATACCAGGCCAGCTTGTTTCTTGAACGATGCAGGTACACTCTTCAGCACTTCGTTTTCGACACACTGTGGGGCTGTGGGTGGTACCCCTGGTAATGGCGGCTGTTGGAGCGGGGTGTCGCGTGGTGGAGGTGGTGGTGGTGGTGGTGGTGCTGGGGTAGAGAGGGTTTTGTATTGGTCCATGAACGTCATGTATCGTTGAAGCGTCTCATTGTACCTTTGTACTTTCTCACTGTCGCTTAACTCCAGTCTTTGTAAGATCTGTTGTATCTCTTCATCGAGGGTGTTTTTCGTCTTCACCGTAGGTGGGACAGGGTGAGCCATTGGAGGTTTTGAAAGAGCCGTGGTTCGACGAGGACCATTTATTTCGCGTGGTTCATTGTCGGCCGAAGAGTCCACCCAATACTGGACCCAACACGGAAGCGGCCAACGGTGCTAAGATGGCCCCGAGAAATCCGCCTTGCTGTAACACCTTTTTCTTTTGTGTTTGAGAGACTCGCTTCTGGACTAGGGTTCGGAGACCTGTTTTATGCTTGGCCAACTTGGTCTTTTGAGACGGAGTCAGTGGTACGTTGCCTTTTAACAGGTTGTACCCGATATCGCACAGACAGCGTAAAAGGTCAGGGTCCGCGCCGCGTACAATGGTTCGGACCAACTCGGGTGGGGCCGTCTTCAATACACTGAGCGTCGGGGCGTGCTTCCGTACTCGCGCAGGCATCATGTACAACTAATGCTAGAACCCACAACTCTGCCCTTTTTATCCTTTTGCGGGCTACGTCCTGAATATTGAACAGAGACAAAGTCAACCATGATGTATTAATTCTTTTATTATCCCCATCATCAAACACACACCACAGCTGGGGGAGCCACTGTGGTTGTGTTTACATTATTTTTGCATGTACACGTGGTGGGTCTCTCCGGGAAAGACTCCGGTCCGTAGTCGAAGGTGATCGGAGGTGGCTTGCTTGAGGTCGAAGAGCATATACCCGTGCTGAGGGGTTGTCGCATCTTTAAAGGCTTCCAACGCAAACGGTGTGCGGCCGGGATACATCTGTCTCGCCAGGTGCAGCAGTTGAGTGGTATCTCTCGGGTTTTTGAAGACCACCAGGTAGTGGGCAGTTAAGCTGATGTTCCGATGTTCTTTTTACTGAACAGATTCTGCACAATGTAGATGATGCTGAGCCGTCGATGATGGCTGCCTTTGGTAAAGAGTTGGGTGACCCGCGCATCCGTCTCCGCCATGAGATCATCCAGAACCACCAAGGTGTCTGATCCCAAATCGGCCAGGTTGGGTCGGCCTTCCACGAACATGATGTGGGGCATTGCTGCATACGCTGCCTGCCATTCTACGTAACACCACACGACTCGGGCAATGGGTGGTGTGATCATGCTGTCGGCGTGTTGAAGGAGCTTCGTGACGAAGTGCGCTTTGTCGAAGCCCGACGGTCCTGCGATGACGCAAGTGAAGGGATGTTGCGACCAAGGGTCCATGTTTGGAGGTGTATCCGCTGTCGTGGCAACCCGCTCTTGTAAATTTGGTACGAGTGAACTGGGGTGGTGGTGAGTACAACAACAACGTCGGTCGCCGTTGTCGATGGGCGTTCACTGTGAATGATGAAATCCGGTGGGTTTTGAGACGTAGTGGGTGTACTTGGTGTAGAGCTCGTTGTGGACTGTATACTTGGTATGGAACTCGTTGTGGCTTGTACACGTGGTGGGTTGGTGATGACTGGGCTCGTTTCGATCACGGGGTTGACTGGTGTAGAGAGGGTCTGTAAACTGGTTTGACTGCCACTCACAGCTGGAGTTGTAGGTTGGTTAACCCTACCTGCCCTTTCCGCGCTATCTTCGGAACGACAAAAAATGGAGAGCTGAAACTCCGTGACTTTATAGTTTATCATATTGGGGTTCATTTTGAGCCTATTTGCATAACCCCTCGACCAGAGGATCATGGGAAAATTCAAGATGGCGGCCACGTGGGGTCCCAGAAAAGTGATGTTTTTGTCATATTTCTTCAAAATTTCTGCTTTTCCGAGATGAAAAGCGGGCAAAAACTATTTTATTTCACATTTACTAATTTATCATGCAGTTTGCGGAGAAATTGCATAAATAAAAAATTCGGAAAATCTGACTGAAAAATCGACCAAAAAATGCAGTTTTTGAAAATGACGTCACTGTGACGTCATCAAGGAGACCATCTTGGATTTTTTTTACATTTTCTGGTAGTGGTTGACCAAAGGGTATAGTGTGGTAAGTTTCAGCCCCCTAGATCAAGGGGTAAGAAAAGTAATTAGGGGGGCCCATTTCGCCCCCCTCCCAGGCCACAACAGGTCCCAAAAAGCCCAGGCCAGATAGGGTTAAGTAGAGTGCTGAGATAGGCTACGTCGTCAAGCACGCCTCCGTAGAACACACTCAGCAGGGTTAGCAATATCACCACAAAGCCCAGTTGCGCTTTGCGCGTTTTGGGAGACGCTGTGTTCAGAGGCAGCTGCTGTTTGTCCATAGCACCGTGTTCATGGTCGAACGTGGAATGAAGGATGACGGTAGTGTTGTCTGGCTTTATAGTCGTTTCACTTGGTTGGCCGCGACCCAGTAATTGAAGGAACTGGGCCAGCCTTGCCATTTGACGAAATGAAACAGTTTGCCACGTCGACGTTCCGTTTTCAAAATCTGCTCCACCGTGTAGTAGTCTTGCTTTGTTTTTGCGACAGGCTGTGATTCCGTCTCGTAAAACGTCCCTAGCAACGGTTCCCCTTGAAGATCTTCCAGTTCATAGACTCGCTGCTGTCGGGGTAGGCGTCGTTTAATCAGGAAGTGCTCATCGCTCCAGTTGGGTAAATAACTTTTCAAATTGACTTTTGACTTTACTGATCCGTACAGGGTCCCCGACCTTGAACACCTCCTTCGGCGTTCGCTGCGATTCGCTGGGGTACAAGACACGCCGGACTTGGGCTTCATTGCGTTGGGTAACTGTAATGGGGGCTCTCTATACTTCGGTGATAGGCTCGATTGTAACCACTCACAAGTTTCGGGAGAACATCCATGTACCTCCTTGTATTCTTATAGGTGAAATATTTATACATGCGGCCTTTGAATGTCCTGTTGAACCTTTCCACAACGGAAGCCTTGGTCTCGTTGTACGTATGGAAGAAAAACACCTTCTGAGCTTTCAGAAACTGTTGGAATGGTCTGTTGAGGAATTCCCTGCCCTCGTCGGTTTGCAAATACAAGGATTTGCGCCCGGTCTTGAAGATGTCCTTGAACGCTGCTATGAGATTCACCCCAGTTTTCGTCTGGATGGGTAACACCCACGCATACTTTGACAGGATATCGATGCACGTCAATATATATCGATTCCCATCGTTGTGTTTGGCAAAGGCACTCCTATCGACCAAATCTGCTTGCCACTGGGCATCTAGTCCTCCCACGATGACCCGGTTCCGTAGAAAATGGCGACGGACAGATCGATGTAAGGTATAGGTGTCTTGTTTTTTTAACCAATCTCGGACTTGGACACGTTGTATCCTCTGGGGTTTGGCCGCTCGATAGAGAGCCGACAATGCACTATAGGCCGGACTGTCGGGACTGTAGTATAAGTTATTCAACACCTTCTCCCAGCGCTTCATGGTGACAACTGATGATGGACCCTGGCTCTATCGTTTATTTATAACGGGTATATCTTGGGCCTGAGTTTCTTTCTGATCTTTTTCTTTGGCTTCTGCCAGCACATTGTCCATGGTAAAATGACCAGTCCAACTCATCTGATGACCGCTCTTCCTCCGTAAGCACTTGATCCACATCTGCCACGGCATCTTCCAATGCAGACCATAGAACAGGGTGAAAGGTAAAATGCACTGTACCCCATCTAGCCGAGCAAATTGAGCAAAGAAGGGGCCGCGTCGGATGTACACATCGTGACACAAGTGGATTAAGTCGCCGTCCTGTTCACCAGACAACACTCGTTTGAATTCGGTCCAGCCCTCCCGGGACAGACGAATATTAACCGGGCACGGTTGTGTAGGGTCCGCATCACAGATGTCTCCCACCTCCTCCATGATATCGACCGTATCCGTATAGACGTGCAGGAAGACCTCGGGGATCAAGCTGAGAAACGCCCGTATTATATGCTCCGTCATGGTCAGTACGTGAATGGTACCAGATTTGACTGCCTCTCGTATTTATAGGGAGAAAAAGTTTATGACGTGAGATCAAACGATCGGGTGGTCATGTCACTGGGCTGACAGTCTAGTCGGTTAATCAATAGCATCGTCGCCTGCCTCCGCTTCAATGATAGGTTTGGTAATTTGTTCATTGGGTTCTGCCGCCGCTTCACTCAGGGCACGGACCCAGCCCAACTGAATAGCTGACCGCTCGTCCGGTGTAAACAGCTGGTCCACAATAGGCACCACTTTCTCGAAGGCTGTCCACAGATTGGGGTCTAGGGTGAAGCCTCGCGTAGGGTCCTGGTAACGGCCCAGGCGTGGGAAGAAGGGTTCACGGTGTACGTAGATGGCATTGTCTATGTGGATGAGGTTCCCATCGAGCTCACCGCTCAACACCCGTTTAAATTTGGTCCAGCCGTCACGGTGTAGCGTAACCGTATTCGATACGGTCTCAGCGCGCGACCATCAAACATCTCCACGGTCTTCAACGATGGTGACTTTATCCTCATAGACGTGTAACCCCACCCGGGGTGTAAGGGGTAGGATGGCTCGTAGGGCTGATGACATGGTTGACCCAATGACGACCGGTGAATGACACACACTCTGACTTTCTCTGGTATTTATGGCCAGGTCCCTCGGTGACATGGTTGACCCAATGACGAGCGGTGAATGACGCACACTGTGACTCACCCTCGTATATATCGGTTGCACATAAGCGCATCTGTGGAGGCTCTGAAGCGTCGTTTTTTCTGTCGCTGTCATTACCACAGCGGCAGGGTCAATACATTCTCCCAACGTCAGAGTTTGTAACCTCCAAACCGTCGGTGAACAAGACTCTGACTTCACCCCTATACAAATACCTGGCGCGCAGCCGCAGTGCTTCTTTTTCGCTGAGCCAATGAGAGAGCGTGTTATATTTTCCGGCTGACTACGTCATCACAGCTGATCACCGCGTGGAGACGGGCGGTCATATTGTAAATAACATTTGACAGGCTAGCATTTCGATTCACGCTGAGAGCTATTGTAAGCATTAATTGATAATGACCCTGAAAAATGGATCAAGCATGTGGCAGATGTGACCAGACAATCAACAAGCGTGCGTCTTTCAGAAAATTATAATATTATATATTATTATATTATGTGTATCGAATGATATCTGTGTTTCATGTTCCCGGTCTTGAACTCAGTGAGGGAGGGTAACACAACACAAATCAATGTCAACACAAAATATAATATTGAAAAATTACTCAAGCCAAACTTACTCGTCTGAACTTCAGCGAGGTATATATTATTATGTCTTTATGTGCAACAAGTAAGTAATAGAAACAAACAGTGAAGGAGGTGGACGAGAAATATGCATCGGAACACATCATTGGCCAAATTTCCTCACAGTAGTAAATATTAAATAATAAGATATATCTGCAGTTAAATGTGTTTCCCTGGTTATAACCATAAATAATATTAAGATTTTGTCTGAAAATAACGGATTTCAGTTTAGCAAATGTGCAACTGTGATTTAATTTAATTTTTTTTAAATTTTTCAGTTTTTTTTTCAAATGGCAATGTTTTTTTTATCAAATTAACTTATTTAAATTTGCTCAAACTAAAAAATGTTTATCAAATAAATTGGCTTTGAATTAAAAAATGACAATAACAGTACTATCACAATTTTCAGTATTATATTTAAAATTTATATTATAATTTATTATTATTATTTTATAATATAATATACCTGTTTATAAACTTACAATCGAACCACAGCATGAGCCTCGTCGGCCATAATAGCCGCCGTGGTTTTCCTGTGTTTAATTAGCAAATCGCGATTCTCTTCCTGGTTTAACAGTAATTCGAGGCTTGAGAATACAAATGAATAAGGTCCCTCCTGTAGTTTTTCTCTGTTGCAATCGCCAGGTCCAAGATATGTGGCAGTAAATCCCAGGGCTCGAAGTACATTTACTTGCTCGTTCATGATTGAAGTTAACTGACAGATCACAAATACCCGTCCGGTTTTTTAAACAGGACGCCCCTCAAAGATTTGCCGCTATTCGTTCTCGTCCATATACAACGCCTATGTTGATTGGCTCGCTGAAGTTACGCTGAGCTTTTCGGAAATCATCGGGCCCCATTCGGTAATCTCAACAAGTTCGCTTCATTTAGTAACGGAGGCTGTTGATTGGGCTAGATCCATGCGCAGAAAAGCTGCGCGCCGCAATTTGCCCCACTTTGACATCAGAGGGTATATACGACAATATATATAGGGAATATACAATCTGATGCCATGAGAATGGGTCAATAGGGCAAAAGCCATTACTAGGCCAACGAGCCGTCGCTGGTTCCGGCGTGATGAGCGCTCGTGGTCCATAGTCCGGGCATCATCAAGAATGGCTACCATAGTCCAGTAGTGGTAAGTGATAGCGCACCTCTCCACCGAATCCACTCTGTCGAGGACCGCTTCTGTTAACTATTTCAGGATCTGGCGTCGCCCCTCGTTGTCGTCGCCATCTGCAAACGTGGACCGAACCACTGCTCGGTAACCCGTGAGTGAATTAACCACGGTCGCATGCTATAAAATGCGAGTCGCATAGGGATGGGTGTCCTTCGTGGCTCTGCAACCGTAGGAATGGGGGTGTGGGATCCAGATGGACCTGTTTTATAGACCATGTCACACATGCGCCCCTATACGTAGCTCTACGGGTGTAGTCCGTGATACGTACTATTCTGATTGGTTAGTCCATAAAGAGAGCAACAACAACAACAACAAAGATTACAGGTCAATCTTTTTATTATCCCCTCCATCACAGCACATCCACGCTGGAGGAACCGCTATGGATGTGTTTACATGCGGATGTGACGTCATAGTGACGTCATTCGCGCGCACACTGAGGACCCGTATGTACACACACTCGACCTTATACTATAATGCTATGGCGTGAAGTTTACATGCGGATGTGACGTTATAGTGACGTAATTCGCGCTCACACTGAGGACCCGGAATTTTTGCTCGCAGGGGTCAAAGGTCAGTTAATGGTGCGCAAGGTTCAACCGGAACCAGAATTTGTCACAAACCAGGTGGCGCCCCCTGTCGGAAGTAGCTCAATAAGAACCAATTTAGCCTGTCAATGGTCAAAAGAATCAATTTAGCCTTTACATCATGTCAGCGGTTAAAGGTCATTTCCGGTCACGTGACAGTAAACATGGAAAACCCGGATGTAAGATGAGGACCCGGATGTAAAACCACAGTACCCGGATCGAAGACGGAGGAACGACGGGAAAAACCCACTGGAAAACCCGGGTGTTGACAAGGTGCCGGATGTAAAATCCACTGCCCACACAGACACACGCACACACGCACTCCTACACGCACACACACGCACACCTACACACACACATACACACACACACACACGCGCGCGCGCGCAATGCGGCTCAGTCGTACACCAGTACATCTCGGTCCTCGAGCTGAAGGTAGATGAACTGAGTGTGCTAAATATAGATCACCAGCAAGCGTGCTATAAAAGGGAAGCGGCCTGGCCGTTTCATTCGACACTCTGTCAACCACCAAGATGTTCACTTGCACAACTTGCCAGAAGCAGTTTACTCGTCTAGATAATTTACGACGCCACGAGGCCTCCACCCACAACGATGCACGGTATACTTGTATAACCTGTGCACGGCCATTCAATCGGGATGATCATTTACTGCTCCACGAACGCTCATTCCACGAGGGCGCGACGGAACAATGTAACGATTGTGGTCAACTCTTCAAACGACCCAGTCAGTTAGGACAGCACCAACGTGTGATTCATACCCCGTCTTTACGGTTTGGGCGACAACTTCCCACTAAAGAGGCACCCAGAAGGGTCAGACCCAGTGAAGATGAGCCCGGGGAGACGAATGCCACTGGTGATGCGATCACAGAGAGCCCGCCTATACCCACAGTTCAGAAGAGCCTAGATATCCAGCCAGTCCATAGCATTACTCTTGCCAGTCATACGCCTGACGACATCGAACATTTTCTGGAAGATGCAGTGGATGTTCCTAGCGATCTGTTACAGGACGCCCATCCAGTGAGTGACATCCATCGGCGCCAATTGCCAATGATAACGGCACTGTTTCCAGCGTCATCGCCCTATTCCAGATATCTACAATTTTCCACTGACCGATCTCGCCCGTGTACGCAGCTACGTGGAAGCCATCTTCAATGACCAATATACGGTCTTCATATTGAATGTCGCTGTCGGGTACATCTTACGTAACAAAAAGACGGACCAGTTACGGTATTATTATGCCAGTAATAACAGCCATGTGTTTGACCAGCCGTTCACCATTATTAACCGGGCGTCGCTAGAGACGATGCTGGAGAAACTGGACACCGTGGATCCCTTGAGATGGGCACAACGTCAACGCCCCAACACAAAGTGGACAGTGGAGAGGGTCACCAATGTTACGTTCTTCGTGGCTAAACTGATCGACCACCCCCTTCGGATGAACGCATTCACCCCCGACAGGCACTGATGAATACCATAATATGCCGTACATACTCTATATGTCTACATGCTGATCGTTGACTTGAGCTCTGTAAACACTTGTACGTAATGTGATTGTGCGTTAAATAACAAAACATGGTGTTTGATATTTCAACTTGCTTTTTCTGTGAACATACCCAGAGTGGCTCCTCCAGCCTGGGTATGATGTAACATTGGGGATAATAAACTATATGAACATTGCTGAACTTGTTGTTATTCACGACAACCGCTATCCGCTATACTTGGATGAAATATTAACCCCCAGATGTCATATAGTGCCCTTGCACACTTCCGAAACTTTCCTTTAACCCGCGCGCCGGATAACGCGCGCACTGCGGCCGGGCCGGGGAAAAGCCGGATGTTGAAGAGTGCCCGGATGTTGAAACCCCGGATGTTGAAGAGGTACCGGATTTTCTAGTACATGCAGTCCATACGTCTAAGGTTTAAGGAAAAATTGGAACTCTTCTGTGTTCGGAGGTAGTTTTTTTGGTCATTCTGAAAACCGGAAGTGACTTCACACACTTGCGCAGACCCACCAAACCACGTGACCTGCGCAGTAACCTACATGAAAAAACTCCGGGTGTAAGATGAGTACCCTAATTTTACATGCACCCACCCATCACTTGATAGGCAGGCCCCGATAAGCCCGGAGACCGATATTAGCCCCCACTAGACAGGGTTGATAGGAGTTTTCCCCTATTGTAGGGGTAAAATCCGTGTTCCGCTTTTTATATTTTCGGGGGACAAATCCTCAATTTACATACACCCACCCTGCCTCTCCCAGCAGGCCCCGACAAGCCCGGGGGATCGATATTCGCCCTTTGGGATAGGGTTGCTAGGAGTTTTCTCCTATTGCAGGGGTAAAGTCCGTATTCCGCTTTTTATATTTTCGGGGACGAATCCTCATTTTACATGCATCCACCCATGACTTTATAGGCAGACCCCGATAAGCCCGGGGACCGATATTAGCCCTTCGGGATAGGGTTGATAGGGGTTTTTCTCTATTGTAGGGTTAAAGTCCGTGGTCCTCTTTTTATATTTTCGGGATAAATGCTAAATTTACATACACTCACTCCCCCCACCCTACCTCTCTCAGCAGGCCCCGGTAAGCCAGGGACCGATATTAGCCCTTTGGGATAGGGTTGATAGGAGTTTTCCCCTATTGTAGGGGTAAAGTCCGTGTTCCGCTTTTTATATTTTCGGGACAAATCCTAATTTTACATGCACCTACCCATGACTGGATGGCCTTGGAAGAGCGCTTCATTTTGACACCTCACTCGACCCAATCAGTCCACTAGGGCCTCCTCTCGCCCCTGAAGATTGCCGAACATTCTCACGAAAACCCACGTATTTGGGACTACTTTCTGTCCGCGGAGGCAGACCGCATCACCGCCAGACCGCATCACCGCGGAGGAATACATCCCCAAGGTCACGCCCGATTCACGCAGACCGGAAGTGACATCATACTTGCGGAGAACACTCCTGCGCAAACCTCCCCATGACCTCCCAAAGTGACGTCAAACCTGCGCAAAAACACCTGCGCACTGGTCCAAATATTGCCTTAAATCCTCTCTCTATACTACTGACGCTTCGCGACCAAATCTCGTCGTAATCTCGCGTCGTGATCAATCCGTGACCTAGCTGCAACCAAGTCGCGACCTAACCTAACCTCTCCACAGCGCATGCTCCGTTTCACAGTCTTACTCCACTTTACCCCTGTAGAGGAAGGTGACCTTTACGACGCGGCTGTGACGTAAACGCACGCACACGCGGTTCAGTTTGAATCCGACCAAACAACTCCTTTGTTTTTGCACATGAGCAAACTACTTTTCATATTAACGGAGAAAATAATCTCTAGATAATTCTGTTTAACGGTATGCCAACAGAGTTATACGAACGTTTGACAAACATCGATTTTACGATAGGTGAATTCACCTCCGGCGGTGTGTTGCTCGGGCGGGAATCCTTTCCAAAAATCTGACTGGTGACTGGGATATAAGGCTTATCGGAGTGTCGCTGGCCGCAGTGCATTCTGGGATTGAAGAAAGATAAACAAACCGATGAGGTGGTTCCCCAAGCCTGCAGAAGCATGGAAGCATGGGCTGACAGTGGAAGAGTTTAGGAGTTGGAAAGGCCCTCCAACTGCGCGATTTTTTGCCTCAAATGAGTTTGATGCACTCGTCACTTGTTACCGTGTTGATCCACTGATAAGCTTGGCATAATGCAGAAGCAAAGTAACTCCGAATAAACTTAATAAACGCATGGTGACAGTCTCAATATTTCGACAAAATTTTATTTGTCATCTTCAGGATGTGATATAACAGCAGTTACAGGCACTTATATACAAAAACAACTAACAAAGACTGAAATGGTTCGATACACAAAATTAGAGGGCAATAGCCAATCAGATAATATGTGAACATAACGAGGTAAACATGAGTGGCACATAGGCATGACAAGGAATACACACGCCACATTGGCCTGGCAATACACAATCGAAATGGCAACACTTAGATAAGGATTAATAGTGACGGGTGGTGATTTATTGAGGTGTGTGAGTGTGTATAGAGTGGCAGCAGAAATGTCAATCAGGGGAATAAACACAATTGAAACAGAGATTAGAAAGAAAGAAAGAAAAAAAAATGTATTAAGTTGATTAGAGAAACGTATCAAAGGTACCTAGAATTGAAATCGGAAATAAAATATAGAGAATTGAATAGTTACAGAACGGGAAATACAAAACTATATTAGGCTATTAATTAACAAGACAAGGAATACACACACCACAGAAATGCTGGATGGGTGTATTATAACAGTGATTTATGGAATAAAATATATACATAAAAGTTGAAATTAGAAACAAAAATACCAAAATAATAAACAGTAATCTACCTGAATAACTGTAGCTCTTTCGAAGCTTTTACACCACTGTTAAGTTTGGGATTTGATCGCCGAATAGCTAGGGCTTCCTTAAATAACAAGATATTCCAGTGATCCGCGGAGTCGATAACTTTAGTGTTAGACAATAAGACTGATGACAATGGGCAATATGGAATACCTTCTAATCTATTCGGTAAATCTAGTAGGTCTTTAATATGTTGGAAGTGCTTACAACTGAACAAATGAGAATGGATTTCGCTGTTGCCTTTACTATGTTCCTTTAGTCGTGTTTCAAGACAACGCTCAGTTTTTCCGATGTAACTAGAATTACAACCGGGACAGGTAAACTGGTACACAATATCACTTCTAAATTCTAGCGGAGTCTTGTCTTTGATGTTTATAATTGCACTGACTTTAGTGGTTCTCCAGTGAAGAATGATCTTCACTGGCTTTGTGAGAAGTTTGCGAATTTTACCTAAATATCGTTTGACTATTCGTTCTCCCTGAGGACCAACGTAAGGGAATTTGATCCAGATTTTAGGTTTGTCGTCTTCAGGTTTATCTCGAGGCGCACAAGCCAAACGGGTGGTGAACTTTTTGACAAGTTTTTCAACTGTAGCTGTGGGGAAGCCATTCCAAGACATAAAGTCTTTAATAACTCTCAACTGATTGTTGAATAGCGAAACAGTACTACAAAGTTTGTGAGCTCTAGTTATAAGTGCCCGTATCCAAGCAGGTTGAAAGCTGTCGAAATGAACATACTGGCCAGTACAAGTGGATTTTCGGTATATTGAGGTTGTCATTCCATTGCCGATTTTGATATCGAGGAAATGCACATCAGTATAAGCGTCAAATGTCTCGTGGGTAAACTTGAGTTGTGGGTGGAAAGTGTTCAGGGCCGTCAAGATTGAGTTGAAATCAGCAGGTTTGGCTAGAACAAGTGTGTCGTCCACATATCTGCAGTAAAATTTAATCGTTCCATCTTGGACCAGTTTATCTACCACTGTCTTTTCTAGCTCAGTCATGATGATGTTGGCGAGGGTCGGTCCTAGGGGGGAACCCATCGATACACCATCCACTTGCTGGTACAATACATTGCTGGTACAATAACTTGTAAGGAAAAAATAAGGAAAAAATACCTGTTATTCTGACTGGCAAGGCTGTAAACACGCTGTGTGTGTTCCCGCGTCGAGGCTCACAACGGGTGGGACCCGCAAAACGCATAGTCAACATACTTGATTGAATTCACTCACGTCCTCAAGTGGACCCTCTGATTATTTAAGCCTAGCAGGTGACCAGAGTTATTGCTCTCTTTTTTAAAGCTCTTTTTTCCACACCTGACTTCGCTTTGCAAACGAAACGGAGTTCTGACAGACAAATCACAGTGCATGTTGAACCTCTTCGAATGTTTGGCATTTTCTACGGGTCAGCCATTCCACACTAAGTGCAAGTCAAGCTCATTTTTTCAAATGTATCATCCAGGCCGCCATTCTATATTTTTAGAGTCACCAATATTCCTAGTTTAAAAATATATAAAGCATTTGGGTGTTGGGCACCAAGTAGGCTACTCTTGTTTTGGTCCCCCGGGGAAGTAGGCGTCACTGAGTACAGGCTCCGGGCATCAGTGCCTATCTACTGCAACACAGTGAAAATTTCCAATGATTTCTAGGTCAGACAGCGGACTCCTGTTATGCGATGTAGGTCAGTAGAAGCAGTGTTGCTGCAGCCACAGAACAGAGAAGATATTTATTGTGATTTCAGTCTCTGATGTTTGTAATTCTCCTTATTATTTGGTGTCACGCGAGTCACAATTTTTTCATATTTTATTTCTTATCCACAAGTAAACAGAAGTTGGAACTTTTAGCCATGTATCAAAGACGTCTACTGCAGTATATGTCTAAGATTCCAGCAAAGAAAATTTCCTTTGCAAGTTTGAATTAATGCAGTATGTTCTCTAACTTTATGTCACGCGAGTCACGTCATCTTTGTCAGATGAGTCACATACCCATTGCTTCTTCATACTGAGTGTTGGAGGCAACCAGTTGATGACATCTTATGTGAGATGCCTCGCCCAGATTTAGTGAATAACAGAGCACAGCTTTCGTTCACCGATGACAGTCTCCAAAAAGCAAGAGATGCAGCATTGAGTGTGCCTGGCACAGACACTGTTTATTTCAAGTGATGGTTTCTCTGAGACTGTTTGATGGGACTGAGTAAACTTTAAAGTTATAATGTAAGGATAAGATGCCATGTGGGAGGTTTTCCCTACATTTGTTTCATTATTGAAAGCAGTTTGCATGTTTCCTTTTCAGATCAGAGTTAATGTCAGGCGAGTCACAATGTTTTGTGTTACACGGGTCACATTCCATGCACACCAAACTAAAGAGATACACTTCAAATTTCTTGAGCACCTCAAACAGCTGACTACTGTTGTGTGATGTAGGTCAGTAGAAGCAGTGTTGCTGCAGCCTCAGAATTAACCAGATATATATATTGTGATTTCAGTCTCTGATGTTTGTAATTCTAATTATTATTTGGTGTCACGCGAGTCACAAATGTTAGTATTTTATTTCTTACCCACTACATGTAGTCAACAGAAGTTGGAACTTTTAACAATATATCAAAGACGTCTACTGCAGTATATGTCTAAGATTCCACCAAAGAAAATTTTATTTGCTGGTTTGAATTAATGCAGTATGTTTCCTTAACTTTGTGTCCTGCGAGTCACGTCATCTTTGTCACACAAGTCACATACCCATTTCTTCTTCATACTAAGTGTTAGAGGCAAACAGTTGATGACATCTTATGTGAGATGCCTCACCCAGACTTAGTGAATAACAGAGCGCAGCTTTCGTTCACCGATGACACTCTCCGAAAAGCAAGAGATGCAGCATTGAGTGTGCCTGGCACAGACACTGTTTATTTCAACTGATGGTTTCTCTGAGACTCTGTTTGATGGGACTGAGTGGACTTCAAAGTTATAAGCTTAAGGATTAGATGTCATGTGGGAGGTTTTCCCTACATTTGTTTTGTTGTTGAAAGCAGTTTGCATGTTTTCTTTTCAGATCAGAGTTAATGTCACGCGAGTCACAAGTTTTGTGTCACGCGAGTCACATCATTCCATGTACACCAAAAAAAAGAGATACACTTCAAATTTCTTGAGCACCTCAGTTGATGTTCTGGATATACCCCTCCAGTGTTACCTGTACTCCATTAATGACTTAGTCATAAAATGGGCCACAAATCTTAGCGTTTGTATGAACGGGTGAGACAAGTGTCTTCGTGCCTGTCACGCGAGTCACGCACTTTGCTTTATTATTTCGATACTTTCTTGATCAGCATTATTACCTTTGTTCCCTGTGTTGTAAGTGTCTTGGTTAAGATTGATATAAAATTAACACACTGACTGAAAACAGTGAGTATTAAATATTTCTGAACAAAATAACTGAGTGAGTATGTCACGCGAGTCACGGTGGAATGGCTGGGGTGAATTTAATGCCCTGCCGTGTGTTTTTTGGCTTCCCTCTTTTCGCGAATACCTGTATTTATTTGCTCTGTCACCAAAAAACCCACTTTGCAGAAAACATTTCAAAATGTTGTCATATACAAAAGTTTGACCACGTGGGTTTGTTTTTCTTTCCTAAGTCCCCGATGTGACATGCGCACTTGATACCCCGATAACGCTTATTATTAAGCTCCAGTGAGGGGTTGAACCTAACCGCGAGGCAATCTCGTTTTTATATCTCGTTCTTCCACTGTCTCGTTATCTCGTTTTTATAACTGAAAGGGCGAGATCGCGAGAACGCGACTGGTCGCATCCGGCTTCCATAGCCTTGGCATGTTTATCTTTTATCGATTGGTGGAATATTTGCTGTATTTTTTGTTTGTTTTAGGTTATTTTTTCACTCGTTTCAACAAACGTTTAACCATGCCCCAGGACCCTGTAAACGATTACCGAGTGTCGGTAAGTTCACAAACTGTATTTAATTGATGATTGCTTATCTAGGAATCTGATTCTTTGTTATTTGTTCTTTGTTATTTAACGGTTTGGTGTGTGGCTATATCATTGCATTCTCCTAAAATCACTACAAAATGCGGTAGCTATCGGTGGTAGACGTATATAGTACGATGGGGCATATAAAATGAGGAAATTTCTCGTACCTTGGACCATTTGCGTACACTTCGCCATCCACAAGATGGCTTGCGAATCGTGTGTCTCCATTATCGCGGACCGATATCCGGTACTTTACCGGATTCTGTTCGGCCTTCATCCGGCGGAGAGCAGACTGGAGAAATCTGATCAATTACAGTTTTTCATACATCTTCGGAAATAGATATTGCCTGGGCTTACAAAAGATGTAGGTAAGAATAACTTTCGTATCACCCAAGAGGCGTTGTAGATCTGTATTTTTGAACAAGTAGGGCAGCACATGACTCGAAAATGGCGGGTTACGTCGGTAGACTTTAGCTGATTGGCTGACGAAATCACGTGGTATTGATTTCAGGATATTCCCTCTCGTAGTTGCCGAAAGTAGGCTGAGAATGGATACACACGATCCAAGATGGTTACAGGTTGACCTTGGACATAGCAAACCGTATTATTATACCTCATGTAAATTCGTAATGTTTTCATTGGTTGACAGCTTGTCACGTGTCATTCTACAAATCGTGATGTTCAGTGATGATGCAGTGATATCTTGTGTTACCGTTGGATAAATGTCATGTACCACGGCAGAGCGTTGAATATGACAATTGTTCCACGGCGACATCTGCTTGTCCAGCAAGGAGTGGCCTCCCATTTGTTTTTTGTTGATATCTCTGGGTCAGCGCACCCATGGTGACAAGCCGATTCAGGTTGTCTGCCAGTGCGGATGCTCTGTCGCATCGAAACTGTTTCGACTATGGATATCGCTGTCAAACGGGAGCGTTACAAAATTATGACCCATACAGAACGTACCGTACGTACTAAAAATAAAACATTCGGTACAATGTTGCGCGCTCGTTGTACATCACTTGTCTCGAGCTGACAAATCGTGATGCCCCACTCTATAATATGCAATAATTGTATATTGTCACAGCTCGTAAAAATCTTAGGTTTCGAGCGCTTATTTTTACATACCATAATGTAAACTGTATAAGTGTAAACCAAGTTATCCATGCATTTAGTTTCGTAAATATACATTTTAGTGAAACCAACTTTTTTTTCTGTTTTCTTTTTGCCCAGAAAGTAGTGTTTCGTACGCCCCAAAAGTGACATACAATAGCGTCGACAGAAACTTAGAAATAGGCTCTCATCTGAGTTAAAATATCAAACATATGACACTTTGAACCAACATCAGTCTAACGTCTTCAATCTGTGATATTATTATATCGAAATGTCATTTTGGTTCAAGGTGTCATATTTTAGATATACTAAAAAATCCATACCGAAATGTATACGAAAAGCCGAAAACAGACGTAAGTCATATTTCAAACATCCTTTGATGCTGTTTACCTCAGTCTCAATTGTGAGCGTTTACAGAATAAAAGTGGATACTTTTTTGCACAGAATTAAACAAATTTATCAACGTAACAGCCAAGGGATTTTTCGTAGGTAAAACGTCACAACTCTTTTTGGCACGAAAAAGTTACATAGGCTAGTTCTCAATCGATATACCATGCATGAATGCTTTGGTTTCACTTCTAGTGCACGGTGCTGAAGATGCGAGCCTGTTGCCGAATGGATTACTTTACGTGTCATCGGTGAGTTTTAGTTCTGTGGTTTGAACGGTGTTTTTATTTTCACAACAAAACTACTATAGTATACTACATGTATATATAATGAATAACTGCAGTAAAATGCTATAGTAATATACCGGGAGAGTGGCCATAAATCTCCTTGAGAAAGAATTAGGAGAGTGATAGAGAGCGAGCGTATTATCCTTCCCCTTAAAAACTGAAGGCTGATAATATACCGTTGGTGTACAGCACAGATATATACGTCATGCTACAAATTTACTATATAATTTTCTTCCAATTTTATCCACATGGCCAATGGAATTGCGGATTTTTTTGGAAAATTAGAATTGCAGATATCACGTCATACACAATTTTTTTCTCTAAAATCTCCATTCCAAACCCAAACCAGGTGTGAAAGGAAAGAATTAGTCCATCATCCTAAACACAAAAGGGCCTCATTTTTGGATGAACCTCAACCCACGGTATAGTAGATTTTGATAGTGAATTTTTGCTAGGGTAGTGGATGGGGTGGGCAGTCGGAAACATGGGTAGGTAATGTGCTAGAGTCATTTATAGCGGATCAGTGGACTTAAAGGGTAGGGGTAACATAGGACAACATATTTCCACTTCTACTGCTGTTCAGGTTACATGTAAGGTATCATTATTAAGGTGTGTGTATGGTTATCACCTGATGGAAGACTTACTTTGATTGGTCAAAGTTCGTCTGTTTTGTAGGTCAGTATGTCTTTAGCGTGATTTTAGATTGAAAATTAGGATATACGTTCGATATTGTCAGCTGTGTACACTGGAAAAGGACACCAATATACAACAAAATAACAGCTGTAGATTCTCTACAGACCATGTGCAAGTTTCTGACGCAATAATTCTGTCATCTGCTTTCAACTACTTCTCCCCAAGATCGTTCACAGATCGAACTAATTTTGAGTAAACATTAAATTTAGGGAGATGGTCATCATACCAGACGCGTACCAGAAACGATTGACCAAGTATTGCGATTAATATATTTTTGTGAAGGTATGTACACGGGCTATGGTCTGCATGGTTCAGAAGCGTTTAATATTACGGACAGGTATCAGTTATGTAGGTCAGTAGGTTATCATTCGTTCTACAAAGCCCAATTATTGGTATGAGTTAATTTTGCTAGTTAATACGCAGATGGAAGGAAATCTGTGACTCATGTACACTGTTATAAATCACACCGTAAATTTACAGTTAAATGTACTGGCAGAAAAGGTGCCAGTACATTCAACTGTAAAATAACGTTGCACCGTATTTTACAATTACCGTTTTTTAACAGGCGTTGAACTGTAAAATGCTGCACCGTATTTTATAATTACCGTTTATTGACAGGCATTCAACTGTAAAATTTGAGTAGCCCTGTAATTTACAATTACCGTTGTTTTAACATTCTTTAAACAATACAATTACGTGGCACCATTGTATACAATTACCGGTTCCGCGGCAACGTAGGTCACTGGAAGGCCGAAATGGCCATTGCTTTTCGTGTTTACAAATGCGATCACCACAAGCTTCGTAAATAATCACGAACGAATCTGTGCAATTATTACACGAATAGTAGGATACAACTCCAAGTCAGATAAAACCCATCTTCGCATATGCAAGTCGAACACTAAATGACGGAACGTTAGTGTAGTATTTATTTTGAACTGTGAAGATGGATAAAACCAAAACCACACCGTACTATAGACCGAAAATTAAAGTAAGCCGCTGCGTCCGTCCCAGCGTGTGTTCTGATAATGCTCTGAATGTTGTATCGTACAACACAGGTGTCGGATGTTTCCTGCAACTGAGCGTTTCGTGTGCAAAGATATCAACCCCCTTTCAGAGAAAACAAGAATTTTATGTTACGTGTGTGCGCAGTTTACCCATTACAGTTGATGTCAACTGAAATATCGCAGTTCAATATAGAGATTAATGTGTTTACGATTAATTGTACTGTAAACTCCAACATACATTTACTGTAAAATAACGGTAATTTATAACAGTGTACTGTTCTGTGCAATTTCTCAAGGATAATACATTAAATGGGTCGAATGTTCATAACATCACTTTGAGGCGAACATCAGGTACGTGGTATGGAGAGGCATAACACATTCCATAATATTCCACCTTCTATACTCCCTCGTATGTTACAAATAAGGCAGCATTGTGAAGGTAGAGTATGTTTTAAGAAGCGCTTTAGGTACTGTCCATTATGTAGGGCAATATGTCACCGAATTTAACTTAAAGCAAGAATTAATGCAGACATCTTAAACTGTGTCTTACCAGGGGAAATATATAACAAAAAAATGACCAGTGTATCCACAAGTATTTGGTAAAATAATTTCATCATATTTCAAGAAGTAGTTGATCTCCAAAACGTTCATAACTCGCAACATTTCGAAATTAATGAGCTGGGGTGAATTAAGTAGGTTAGTACCGGAAGGTCACTAACTCAATCCACTAAATAGGCGTTTAATTTCGCTAGTTAATTACATCTGCATAAAATAAATACGTATGGACTATCTGTTGGTCATGTACCAGTAAGTGATATAAAATTTTCGTAGTTTCCTGACATGGTTTTCTCTACATAATGTTCTCGATATCAACATGGATTTCGGAAGGAAATATCGAGTACATCATATCGAGACTTTTGAGAACTGTTTTCCCGATTGAAGTAAAAACATAGAAAGGTTTCTGAAGTGGCACCTATACTTTCCTGTCATATTTTGGATTTTTTTTTATCTAAATTTTGCAAAATGGTGTGTATTGGTCCATTTTGATGGAATATTTTGACTTCGAAGAACTTTTATAGTTATATATGTATAGAAAGATACCTCAAGCGGAACCACTTTCTCCCCCTATTGCGTACCGGGATTTCTGCCTCTCGAAACATTTTTCAAATTAGATATAAAATGGTGCTTTCTTTTGGATTTAGACAGTATATATTTTCGATTTGTGAAAATTTCTGAATGAACGTAAAGAACTCATTCCCGACTCATGTTTTGAACTGCTTGGGTCTGCCCATTTTTCAAAACTAGATGTGACGCGGGATAGGCTCAGCCTTCATTTTTTTTAAATTTACAAGACTCACGCAGACCTCCTTCCTGGAAAATTGTTGTGTGTTTTAGATGCAAAACTGACAAATTTACCACTGGTGCATTCTGATAGTACGATTATCACATTTATCATTCTCTCCACAAAATCGTCAAAACCATATACATGTTTTATATCTAAATATACTGTTTTCTCTATTTTTTTCTTCTGAAATTATTGGACCCCCTGTTCCGTCGACCCTGGTGCACGTTTGATCTCCCTAAAAATACATTTTGCAGATAGGTTAACCCATCGAATGACTGTTTATATGATATAGCATCTGATTAATGGGTTGAACTTAAGGCATGCAAGAGAGCTTCAAAGATTTTGCTGTTGCAATACGAATTTGTCTTTGGCATATGAGGGGGGGGGGGGAGAGCCAAACACTTTTGAGCATTTTCTTGTGGAATACAGAAAACAAAACACCAACACTGACAAAAATTCGAAACATACCCATTGCCAAAACTGCACAATTCCTATAGATTTATGCAATAATAGTACAACTGGCAAAGCCGACTATAAACATGGTCACTTTCGACCATTGGAATGAAACAAAGGATATAATTAAGTGAAATGCAGTGTAGGTCAATGTAATTAACCGCATGCGTCAAGGCGTTGTAGCAAAGATGCCAAGTCAGCACAAACAGTTTGCTGATACATCAAGTGCTATTGTTGTGAATTTGAACCCTGCGAAACCCGCATTTTCCAATACTGCATGCCGCACCACCCTCATCCTCGCCTTACCCGACAGTCTCAAGTCTGTCGCCATTTGATCCTTAAGCACAACAGTTCATTGTAAATTGTACACCAACTCCCAACGCAGAAATTCAGATACATGTAAGAGAGAATTTGCAAACCTACTGACTCACATACAAGGTACTGGCTAAACGCGTACTGTTATAGACCTACCCTTCTACGATAGCCCACGCAGATACCTTCAACAAGCGCTGGATGAGCGCAAAGACCTCCGTCGAGGCAACATGGTCCACAGGGGAATACATCACTGAATCACATAGGGCCGGATGCCAAGCTCAATTTTGCATTTGTTTGACGTTAACTTCACCAATGGTAATTAACCGGAGATTGAGGGTTCCCCACTAGCCTGTCCAGCTAGGGATGTGGAAGTCACATTCCCCGCAAATAATTTTTGTTTGATTTCACGTGCTTGAAATATTGGGGTATGGAATAGAGTATACTGATGGAAAACCTGGAATACTGCTTGAGACATTAGGCCCCTTCCCACCCACACCTGCCCCTGAGAGGACGCCCCCACCCAAATCAACACGCTAGCGGCAGAAATGAGACCCTGTGTGCCTAGTTTTACCAACTTGCTCGTGATTTTGTGCTATAGGCCCTGCACATCAACACGTCATATTTTGTATGTGTACAGTATAGCATCCTCGTTGGCAGAACCCTCTACAAAACACATCTGATTTTACCGACACTCCGTTCTGATCTGTCTCAGCATCATGTGATGATGATTCAATGAGCTCGGAATAATTTTGTATACTGGTGTTACAGGTCACCTTCACCATAATGTATCAATTACCATGGACTTGTACATGTATCACATTCATATTGAATGGTGATGGCTGATGAGAATATTGCCCATATGGAGCAAATGGCTGGATTCCAGCGAATAAAAAGTTCATGTTAATCATAAACAACATACAATTAATAATACTATCAAATAATTATGTATATCCTTGTCGATATCAATATAATACAGACAATATTATGACTGAATCATGGTAACAGATATTCAAGGGTATATATGTCTACACTAAACTGAAGGAGACCCATGATGCATATTATATCATGTTGTAAAACTTCACTTGCTAATCTCGATTATATTGCTTATTGTGAAAATAAATGAAGTTATGAAAATAAATTTAGTATGAATGCCCATTACCCTCAAATTAGAAATATCTTCAGCAGCTAAAGTTAAGCCAATCATAACATCATGGTATTGTTGTAATATCACCCAGGTATTGATCTTTGGTTAAGAATGTAATGAGATACATATACCTGTTCTTTGTGTTATTCTGTATGCCGTTCATTCTGTATGTATTTTATACCAGAAGTGGAATTGAAATTTGAATAAAATAATCAAAATATGTACGGGTTTTACCTCTACTCAGGACATGATGTCTTTGTTTCTAGAAGCTAAATCATTTCAGACACATTCAAGTCCTCTCCTGGTCAAGGGAGATAATTTTGTAAAAAAAAACAAAAACATGTATAGATCCACACTGGTGCAGACCAGAAAGTTTTATGACCTTTGATGATATTTGTGGAGCATGCTGCAGGACTTCAACTTTCATGAATCTGATATTATCCACACAGTCCCAGTCTACATGATATTTTTGCCATAGCACCGATAAACTAGATCCCTTCATTTATGTGGTCTAGATCCAGGAGCTATTGGGAGCTGCAGGTTTTGTAAAAGTTAGATCCAATTATTCTGAGAGAAGGAATGAAGTCCGGCATGGTTGTTTTAAGTTAGAACTGGGCATCCTTGAAAATGTCTGACCGATTGACACATGTATCACTCTGCCGGTGGTCATTACATGCGTAATGTTTATTTCCTGAGGAATCAGCTGATATCCAATGTGGGGGGGTTGTGGCCAATCACTGGCTCTGATTTTCACCACCTCTGTCATTCCACACCTTTCTGACACAGCTGAACCAATCAACAGTCTGTTTTGGTTTTTCCATTTCATCCAGTACATCCATTGTGTAACAGTCCTGTTGCATCTGATATCAGAAGTGCTGAATCCAGGACCTGCAAGTTGGAATCAATTGTATACATATTTAATATCAAAACTCACTTCATTGAAAATATTTATGGTCTTCATTTTATTTCATTCTTTCGTCATACACAACAAGATGAAATCCATCATACCAGTTCGCACCTTTCATATGTGTACTTAATAGAACTGGAACCTGACCATCGTACAAGAATTTGCAAAAGTATGAAATGAGAACTGAGTACTATGAGAACTTAATCCAATCTATGAGTGATAAATAATATGAATTCTGAAGAACGATGATGGATCTTGACCACTGGTCGGATTGGAGTTCATGTTAGTGGCATGAGCATGATAATAATCCAGTATATCATAATCTAGAACAGGATTGTTTATATCAGTAACTTCTCTATGGAGCAATATTTTGACAAACGAAAAAATAGATCACAAAAGAGAATATGTATACTGTGTTTGAGGAATATTTCTGCCTCCCCAATGGAAGTCGCAATTTGAATGAATGGTCTGTGTTGTCAGTGTGTCTGATGTCCCCCTTGCAAAGACAAGAAAATTTTCTATGTAATTTATTATTTATTGATTTTCTTTTTGTCTAATTGTCTTCTGTTCAAGTCATTTGGCATCGGTAAAACCTGAAATGTATATCATGATCTCCTTATTTCATCTAGTGATAGCGTCTGTTTGGTTCCAGATCACGGGGCTGAACAAAGCATGTGAAATGTGATCGTATGGCAAATAAATGCCCAGTGGTATGTCCAGGGCTTAAAACTAAAAAAAAAAAAAAAAAAAAAACAATTGAGAAAGGCTCCATCCATGCTATCAGTCAAAAATATCAATAATGTAGGCCTACATGTGGATTGTAGACACTCCTTTGTTTCAGCTACAATTCAGAATAAGTTTTCAGAATATTATTATCAGGTTTTAACAAGCAAATTATTTTTCATCAACAAGTGTCACAGCAGTTTACAGACTCACGCAGGTAGATCAATTTGGTGCTTCTGCAAAATCAAACCATTATTCAACTGCCAAATGCCAAGATAAATAGCCCACACCCCTCGGAACTATAATTTATCAGCAAAATTTAGAATAACTGTTTTTAAACAACCATGCTGGTGGATATCATCAACTGAAAGAAAAAAGTATCAGAAAAATCAGGGCATCGTCGATTGTGCTGTTGTCTTCCAGTCAGTCAGTCAGTTTGATATGCAACAACAACAACTTGGGCTATTTGGTTGGCGTCGACATAAGTCATCAGCCGACAAATACTTTACGATATATAGAAATGACGGGTGGTGTACTATGAATCATTGAGTTGTAATGACATCAAATGGCGACAATAAACTTACCAGAAAAACGGCAAAAAATCGCATTGTCCATCTGGAGGGCCGCCATGTTAAATCTCCCGGTGGATGGGAGGTGGAACCCGACTACAGAAGCAAGGCCCATTGAAATGCATTGCAATGGGGAACCCCATTATTTCAATTGTGTCCAACAAAAGTGCGTCAAAATTTCGTCGGGAACCATGACAATCCCCTTTCGTCGGGAACCATGACAATCCCTATTGGAAATCCTATGAGTCGTGGGTTCCCCATATGACAATTATTTGGCGGGGGATTTCACGTTGTGCTCCTACACCTCCGTCTTATCGACGGAGGTAAAAATACGATACCTTGTAACAAATTAACAAATCATACTGACTTTTCTCTCATTCTACATTCTACAGAGCAGTACAAGAGCCACATATCTCCTTTCATCTGCATATCAACTAGCAAAATGAATGAATACAACTGATTATGAGTTGTAGACGGACGACGGAATGGTGACCTACCGATCTACATAACTGAAACCTGTCCATAATATTAAGCGTTTCTGAACCATGTAGACCATAGCCCATACACAATGATATGCAATCTTAATTTGGTCAATAGATTTCGGTGAGCGTCATATCCGGTTACCTTCCCCCGAAATTTCATGTTTATACAAAATTATTTTCGATCTGTATACAATCTTGGGAAAATGTAGTTGAAGACAGATGACGAAAGTATTTCGCCAAAACTGGAACCATGTCTTTAGAGAATATATAGCTGTTAAGTTTCAATATATGTGTCTTTTTCAGTGTTCACATCTTTCAATAGGGAACACATACCCTAATTTTCATTACAAAATCAAGGTAATGACTCACTGACCTACATAAAAGACGAACTTTGACCAATCGGAATATCATCAGGCGGAAGCCCATACGCAAATCTTCACGAGATACCTTACAAGTAACATATAAAGCAGCAGAAGTGGAAATATGTTGTCATATGCGTAATTTTCGGGAGATTTGACAAGTTGCCTGATCCTCTATAAGTGTCGCTAACGCGTTACCTACCCATGCAGACTGGCCCGCCCCTACCCTAGATTACTATGATTTTTGTTTCTATACCGTGGGTTGAGGTTCCATACTGAAAGTGAATCTGGTGTGATGGACTAAATATCACAAGAAATAATGCCCCTTTTCATGTGTTTCTCTTTATATCCAATTATTTTTAGGATGACACTTTCTGAGTAAAGCACAAATACTAGTGCTGGTTGGGTCAGTCCCGTGCAAGACTCGAACCCGCGTCCTCAGAGTTTGGCACCAAATCGCCAGCAGTAAATGCAAGCGGCCTAGACCACTCGGCCACTTCAGCTTCCACAAAAGACGTAGGGGTAGTAAATGTACGTAATCTAGACTTCGATCCCCGAACTTCCTCTTTTGTGGAAGCTGAGGTGGCCGAGTGGTCTAGGCCGCTTGCATTTACTGCTGGCGATTTGGTGCCAAACTCTGAGGACGCGGGTTCGAGTCTCGCACGGGACTGACCCATCCAGCACTAGTATTTGTGCTTTACTGAGAAAGTGTCATCCTAAAAATAATTGGATATAAATGTTATCTACTTTCTAAATGGCATTAGTATATATATAATATCGGCTTTAGGAGCTGTGCCATTATATGTCTATCAGAGGGGTAGTAAATGTACGTAATCTAGACTCCGACCTCCGAACTTCCTCTTTTGTGGAAGCTGAGGTGGCCGAGTGGTCTAGGCCGCTTGCATTTACTGCTGGCGATTTGGTGCCAAACTCTGAGGACGCGGGTTCGAGTCTCGCACGGGACTGACCCATCCAGCACTAGTATTTGTGCTTTACTGAGAAAGTGTCATCCTAAAAATAATTGGATATAAATGTTATCTACTTTCTAAATGGCATTAGTATATATGTTTCTCTTTAGAAAAATATATCTTACCTGAGTGCAAAAATTGTCCGAACTAGGTTATTAGATAGGAGCCGGACATTTTTTCCTGTAACGGACATTCATTCTCGTTTGACTGCATGTTGAATTTCTTTAGATTTACCCCAGCAAACGTTTCGTTAGGTAACAAATACACCAGTTCGAACATATTATCTGCTCTCTTTGTGTATAGGGAATTGGCAAAATTGGCCAGGGGAAGCTGCTTCGTTTTGACTTTGAGTCAGACTTACAAGACACCGAGGAGTTCAGAATTGAGGGAGATTTTAATGCGAGTTCTCTATCACCGCACGGGATAAGCACGTGGCGAAATCCCCAAACAGGTAGCGTATGACCTAGTCAAGTAACATGACTCAGAGTCATGCTGTACGATCCAAGTCGATTCACTGACGAAAGAAAACGCCAGAAAATAGACCCAACATTCACATCCACACATCCCCCAAGTCCCACTGTCATAATGTATGGTCCATCTGGTTTCGCGATCCACCAAAAATATCAGCCATAAACACTCACTTGCGTTCCAAATGCAGCAAAGAAAACCTAAGAAATGTAAACATCTCCACAACAAGGGCTTCTCTAAAAATGATATCCACCCGCTAACATAAGGACTAGTTTCCCCACAAACATGACAAACAATTTAGTTGAAATTCTGTTTCATTCATTTTTGACACTTTATAACGTGGAATTCAAGACAGGTGTTGATGGAAATATAAAGTTCTATGTATTTTGATCTACAAATACACAATTTCAGGGATAATTCCGGATCATTTAATAGGAGGTTGGAAATAAGTTCTGGAAAAGCCGGTGAACCAATATGGTGAATATGTTTATATTTCTTGACTGGTATTTTTCGGTTGTATTTCTGGCTGCTATTTTTGGTGTATCGCGAAACCGGAGGGACCATACATTATGGCAGTGGGACTTGGGGATGTGTTGATATGAACGTTGCAGTGCAAGAGATCAGAGATTGTCTTCGATCTTCGAATACGTGTAAATAAGTTATTTCATTCATTCGCGTTTTTGCATAAATACATTCGCCTAAACTGTGTATTTTATTCTCCAATATGTGCATGTAAAATCACAAGTCTGCAACGTGGTAAAATAATTACTCGTTGGTACTGAACAGATGTGAAGCTATCATGATTCGTCCTAAATGTGGCGCGTGCCCCAAGCTGAAGACGGTAGACCAAACCAGAAACTTATCTGTTGAGCAACCGGAATGGACCAGTATACAGCCACAGCACCATAATTGAAGCTGAATTGGAAGGTGGTTCTGAGAGATGGTATATATTGGTGATATTTTATATACCATCACATAAGGAATGACTCGCTATAAAGTATATGTATTTGCATCTTGATATCCATATCACGAGTATTCATGTTATGTTATCGGACGTATTCATTGACGTGCTGGTTTTTTAAACAACGCAGTTCCGCTTTAATATATAGAACACAAATGTTTAGAGAAACATTCAGGTTAGTATATGAGAGACTGTCTGTCTGCAAACATTCATTCTTGCAATTTCCTTTGTGATTGGGATTTCGATAACTGTCTGAATGGAGCGAAATTATAACCATGTACAACGAGGGCCAGTTTTGACTTGGTTTGCCTGCAATGTGACTGACAGCTGGCGAAACTAGATGTACATTCCAATGGCTCGCCTGGCTGTTGGCAAAAATCAAGCCTTATCGTACCATCTTCTTTCACATGAGAACATTATTTGGGCCTGAAACATGGTCACCCTGGTGGACTGTATAGATTACAAGCGTCTAGTCCGTCATTCATAATCCAGCCGTTGTCTATTAGAGAATATCCGCGTCCATAATCCAAAGACCTATTCCATATTCCATATAACAATATTAGCACCAAATTCAAAAAGACAATCATAGTATACATAAACATAGGCTTGTTTCCTGCAAGAGAGAAGCGGTCAACAGTTTTCAATGATGCCGGCAAGACATCATGATGTTCCAAAAATATCAAATCCGTATCGCTGAACAGTATTCTTAATCCATAATATTCGATGCATTCGCCTAATGTGGATATATAAAACTTAACATTGTTAGATAGTCCTTGTATATTGTCGATGAATTTACCACAATCTCTCAAGACAAGTTGGGTCGTACCCCACACCTTGTAATGAATGCCTTCCATTGTATGACACGAATATAGCACCTCACGTGACAAGTACGAGTGCCAGTCGGCTTATTACATGTCGGCTTCCAGGAAATTGGATCGGCCTTATTCGAAAGGTCTTACCTTTGAAATAGCGTTTTGTAATGATTAGCTTTTGATTTCTTCATGTCAGGAATACGGCAAGTCCGGGAAAATTAAGAAATATTTCCTTTTATTGTTTATAGCATGTCTAAGTTTGGTCACGAAGGCCGTATGCCTGAGTGATCAAACGTGAAGACTCATCCTATTGCAGCTCGATCTATTCTATGTGTTTTACCGCAGTAAACAAGGAATTCTATCCTACCATACTGAAAACGGCACATTGTGGGGATGTTTCCTGAAAAGAAAGATATTCTCGTGTATTTAAACCTGGATTAACACCCCTATACCTGACAAGATATGCTTTGGCCCGACAATTAATCGAAGAAAGCAAATATTTGGCTCGGCAATTAATCGAAGAAAGCAGCTATATGGGCGTGATAAAACGTCATTAACAATCAAAATGACGCAAGCGTGACGCTTAGTTTTAGAATACATGTGGAATTCTCCCGTCATCCAACGATTGGATTGTGTACCTACCATACGTCTAAAAAGGTTTAATGACATCAACAACTTTGAATAACTCTCTGCAAAAAAAAAGTGTTTCTCTAACTTTAATTGGGTCCATGATGTACAGCAACAGGATGTACAAGAAGATACAGGCAGATGATAAAGTTTGATATCCATTTCAATCCTATCACCTTTCTGGGCGAGTTCAACTCGACACACAAAGAAAATTATGACGTCATAAAATCCACACCGATTGGTTGTGAGGTAGCATCTATAATGGAATTAGATGCCACCTGGGCTTTCTTCTTAAAATGTAATAATGTTATTTGGTAAAACACATGGGTGTGGTAGAATACAGGTTAGACAGAATTACCTCTCTCAAATGGAGGTAAAATAGGTCATTTTTGCTCAATAACTTCTGATTTATTCATCTTAACACGCCAAACTCTTCAGGCGACTTCGCTAGTGTTACATGTCGTAACAGTTATTTTCCAATAGAAGTGCGCATAGTCTACTTGTTAGTCTATAACACTTGTCAATAACATCGAGATAACCGTACAATTATTACATGTTTTAGCACGGTTATGTGAAATCAGCGCCCGCCAAGTGCAGCTGCTCATTGGGAGATTCCATTTCACAAGTCGGATGAGGAAAGGGACGTCTGCTTTCATACAAGTAACAATTGAATAAAACAAACAAATAATTTACAAGATGAAATTTCTTTCTCTAGTTTAACTTGTTTCCATCGGGAAATTGAAAGCTACACAAATAGACATATATCCACGTAATTTCCACACAGCTGACAGCATCACTCCCCATTTGAGAGACTACATAAACTCGTCCACGGATATTGGCACGATGCCAACCGAGACGGGAGCATCAGTGGACCAGTTTATTCAAGAAAGGGGAAAAAGGTCGTCAAAGTTTAAAATATGTTTTTCAACTTTTTATTATAATCTTTGTTGATAATCAATTTGGGCGGTGCAATAGAATAGGAATAATGTGTTCATAGGCGTGCTCAATGGTTACTTTACGCACGGTTAGAGTGAAAAAGTTTATAAATTTTAATATGCAAAGGTTCTTTAATACCATCTGAAGCGGATGTCCCTTAGTTCGATAAATTGGTGACGTTACTGAACAAAAACGACCTTTTTGCCCCCATTTTGCAGCGGTATAGTTCTCTCTAACCATGTACAGCTTCGCAACAGGACTGCTTCTGCATGTGAAAGGTGGATTATCGTCCAATCATAATTACGGTACATGGAAACAAGAACATTGTATATGGTACTTGATCGTGACCTGCCGGTGCTGGGTGAGAGGACATCAGTGTGGTGGGCATCCGATGATATGGAGGCCTTTTCTGGACTTTCGAATCTGCAGCAAATTTTTAATGACCCCAAATCACGTAATGGAACTTCTGCAGTCTATCTTCTTAATGGGAGATTTGCACAATATGACCAGAAGATAAACCGTATTAGTTATGTTAGTTGCTTGGTTAACGAGGCTAAAATCGACAAACAGGAAGTTACAGTCAAAGAATATGATTGGGTAACCCCTTTCTCCCTTTATTTATCAGACGAAAGATATGTCGGGATAATAAAAAGTAAGTTTGTTACCATATATATATATATATACTTTGGATTGACGCGGGACTCCCGGTATATATTTTGTCACGGATTCATCCTTTCCCTCTTCTGTCCATGCCTACAGCATGGGGCACATATTTTTAATATAGATAACTGGTGTAAATATATATTTTAAATAGTCCGGTTATCAATGATTACAAATTTTCTCCATATTGTAGCCATTAGAAAGGATGAAGGAAACGTACGAACCAGAAGTTCAGGCCTGGAGCCATGCGCCAATGTACATTTTGTCGCAGGATTAAAGTGAGAAACACGGATTATGCTAGTCCCTCATTTAACAGGAGATGGCACTCGTTTCTTGGCACTGTACATGGCATCGTGTTTAGATTTGATTGTTTATGGCATTTCATCGTTTGTAAATTGTATACTTTACGTTAGGTGAGGTGAGTCTGTTTGTTATCAGCCATCACAACGACGGCGAACGAGTCGAGGTGTTTAAACATGACGGAAGTAAAAACTCCAAAGTTCTGAAGCATGACCGCACGATCATCGACCCCAAGATCAGAGAGTATGTATTAGTTCTGAATCCACTTCATTTTCTTGACCTATTTAAACTGCGGTTGATTATCTGTTGGAGTTGCACTAAAGGTTACTTAACCCTACCTGGCCTGGGGATGGGGGAGGGGGGCGAAATGCCCCCCCCCCCCTCTCCACTACCAAACTTTCTGCGCCATCTCCGGAACGACAAAAAATGGAGAGATGAAACTCCTTGACGTTTTAGTTTATTATATTGGGGTCATTTTGAGCCTATTTGCATAACCTCCCGAGCAGAGGACCATGGGTAAATTCAAGATGGCGGACACGTGTGGTTTCCCTGAAAAGTGATATTTTCGGCATTTTTCTTCAAAATTTCTGCTTTTCCGCGATAAAAAGTGGGCAAAAACTATTTTATTTCACATCGCAATAATATTTACTAATTTATCATGCAGCTTTTGCAGAGAAATTGCATAAATAAAAAAAATCGGAAAATCCGACCGAAAAATCGACCAAAAAATGCCGTTTTTTGAAAATGACGTCACTGTGACGTCATCAATGCGACCATCTTGGATTTTTTTTACATTTTCTGGTAGAGCTTGACTCAAGGGTATAGTGTGGTAAGTTTCAGCTCCCTAGCTCAAGTGGTAAGAAAAATAATTACGGGGGGGCATTTCGGCCTTCCCCCCCCCAGGCCAGGATAGGTCCCAAAAAGCCAGGGCCAGATAGGGTGAACACATTTTCTGACCGTTTCATCATAAGATGACTCCTAAGTTGGAACAACGTGTATATGGGGTTTCACACAAACATCACATAACGGTCATTTTCGTCATCGAATTAACGTTAAAAAGACGTCAGACGACAGTATCGACCTTTCGACATAAATGTTAGTATTCTGAGGTTATGCCACGTTGTGATAACCCACGTTGATACAACGTTGACATTTAGTCAGTATAAACGTCTTTAAAAGGTTGATTTGATAAACATTATGACCATCATATAACGTTCGCGTGCGTCATATAACGTTCGCGTGCGTCCGATCAACGTTGTTCCATTGCAGGTGTGCTATCTGGAATCCTTGACCCTTGCTACTCGTGCTCACCAAAAACTAAACATCGATGAATTGTTTGTTGCGTGTATCTCTTCGTGTTTCTTCCCTGCCTCGATTAAGTGTTATCTTGTAGCTTGTTTCATTTTTAGTCTGAACGATCTGGTGGCTACTGGCCCAGATTCCTTTTTCGCCACAATAACTTGCTCACTGCCTAGTGTTATAGTGGAGTGGCTCCTAATGTACCCTGGAGGTGCCGTATTACATTATGACGGCAGTAAAGTCAACGTTCTGGAGACCGGTTTATGGATAGGTAATGGTATCAACATATCGCCAGATAAAAAGTAAGTCTGTTACTATATATATAGTTTGTACTGTGATCATTTAGTCTATATATATATACTTTTACCACTACTAATATTATTGAATTGGTTGATATGCTTTTAAAATGTTTCACCGCCTACAACCGTACTCATCTCATAATTCAGCTCGTTATTCATCACACTCTGCGTTGCGCCGCGCATCCGCGATGTTTTTTTCCCTATTCTTATTTTTTCATTAGAATATAAACGCTGTGTGGGTCAGGTATACCGGTTTGTATTGCGTTCTCTCGCTAGATGTATTGTGAATAGTAAAGGTTTAGATAATGTAACTGTGATGGTGTGATAGCTTATAATGAGGATTATAAATTGTCACTATATTAGATCTTTGCTCATGTTGTAAGGAGTGAGTGAATAGAATTTAACGTCGTTTTCAACAATATTTCATCTACATGTATATCGTGACGAAGCAACTAAGCACCACCCATCCAAGTTGCGTTCTTATACTTCTTAAACCAGATCGCAGAACCAGGTTTAAAAGAAGATTCTTTCATTCGGGAATACAGCCCTGGCCTGTTTCAAAAATGAAGGTTTGAACTGGGTAGGTGCTCAGACCCTTCCAAATATTGATTCTGATCCAGCAAAAGCATGTAAGCCGTGTCGGTCCTAGATTTCTTCCAAGGAGAACGCAGTAGTCTCCCACAATTTTTGTTCTTGACCCAAGAGAAAAATCACAAATTTATTGCTAACCTGAGTGAAATGCATCGCGAATATAGTAATGAATCAGGCTTGTTCTTATTTTCATTGTGGATTTTGTTTTCAGGTATCTTTATGTGGTTGAATACAGTCCAGGTATCCTGCGGCTATACACAATACAGAACGACAATTCCATTACACTTAAACAGGTACCGATATAGATACTCATCTGTGCACCACAACCTTGCTTTTTGGAGCGGTGGTACCAGTGTGGCTGGTTCAAATAAGCTCACCAATTACCATATACTTCCTATATATACGCTGTAATTTCTAATTTCATCATCCGGGAACAATTGGACGAATGTTGACGAAACACAATTTCAAGAAACCTTATCTGGGAAGATATCCACATGATAAATTTGGAAATTATCCATTTTGTATCCATATGTCAGTTTTGGGAAGAAATCGTAAGTCTTTCGAATTTTATTGCTGGACACAATATTTTGTGTTTCTCCCCGTGTGACAAAACACAATCCCAAGTAGTAACTTGTGATAGCGTCCCCCCAAAAAAGTTGAGTTTAATTTCATTTTATTGTGTTGTCGTGAAAGTTTCAAGTTGGCTCCTGGTGGCGTCAACTAGGCCTAATGCCGAGTATCCACATTACAAAATTGGAAAGATTCCGTATATTCTTTCCGATTTCATCGCCTGAAAACTAAATACCGGACACAAAGCTGGAGATTTGAACGAAGGTACCCAAAGGGATTAAATATATGTACATGCGCTATTCTGTCAGAACTTGTCCACAATCAAATATTATAAACACGAATGGGTTTACGTTATATTGGTGCCACTTGAAATAATTACTCAAACCACGATGAGTGGACATTAGAATTTATTTTATTCCGAGTTAGATTTGTTCTCTTCCACCTCATAGTGATGATTGAGATCGGCTGTGTATAGACTACAGTAGATCTAATATTGTTGAAGTTTGGAATCTACTGATCAGTTTATAGAAATCGCAATTTTCCGAAGTGGACATTAATAATCCATAGTATAACTGATCTCAAGTGTGAACAGACTAGATGGTGAAAATGACCATTTTTTATTGTGTGGTAGCAAAAACCAAAATAATTTGTCTAAAATGACGAAATCTGGGCTGTCTATGACCTGAATTAAAAGGCATATTGTGCCATTGATTGCTATGATCCCTTCTCTGCCCATTTTCTGACTGTCCGGTGATAATATGAACTGTTCACGCTTTGGTTAGGTGATAATATGGACTGTTTACACATTGATTAGGTGATAATATGAGCGGTTCACACTTTGTTTCGTTGGCAATATAAACTGTTCACACTTTGGTCGGGTGATGATATGAACTGCTAATCTTGTCATCGGAAAATTACATTTTTTAAGTCCGATAGAATCTTTAATTATTATCGGGTTTCCTATTAGCATGCCTGAATATCATAGCTGTAACTACAAATGTTGTTTGTTGATATTTGAACGCTAAACTTAGTCGTTCAGCTTCGACACAGGTCTGGATAACGTCGAGGTTAACCAAGAGACGGGGGAGTTATGGATTGGGGCACATCCTAACGGCTACAAAATCGTGCAGCATGTTTTCTTTCCGGAAGCTCATTACGCGACGGGTTCTCAGGTGAGGGCCATTATTAAACTATTGTCGGTGTCAATGTCGAGAAATAATAGCTTGACAGAAGCCATAGACTGAATTGGACTCAATATCCTAAAGTTCTGGACATACTGGGGGATTTTCGGTCAATAACTATCACAATCAGTTTTTGACGGATATTATGTAATGTTTCTGAATTCAGTTTGATATATATACACTGTACTGTTAAAGACCTGTATTTGTTATCGCATTTTTTACAAATATTTGTATTTCCAGGTGTTACGGGCGACCGTTAATGAGGGTACTGTCACCAGTGTTAGAGAGGTGTATTCCAACGATGGAAGTGAGCTGATGGGCTCCAGTGTGGCCGTGCCCTACAAGAACAAATTGTTTATAGGAACGGTGATCGAGGGAGCGCTGGTCTGTGACCTTATCTATCCTGGATAAATGAACTACACCGTAACTCGATACCTGTGTGAGATGTTTGATTACGGAGAAGTACAAATGAGTCGGTTTATACTGCGAGTGAGACGGTTTGTTTTTTGACTGAGTCATATGCCCTTTGCTTATTGTCCAGACAAGTGACCTAAAGGACAATGCTATGTCACCATGGAACCCAATTAAGAGACAACAAGAGTTTAGTCATTTCATTTAATAACATTTAAGGTAGCAACCGGAATTCGATTTTATGTCTTGAATTAGAGAAAGATTCTAGTTACAAGTGCGAACAATGTTTTGTACTTGGGCAATCTTCAAGGATGAATAATTCAATACTCGGAAAACTCCCGATGCAATCTGCATGTGCCTTTTTCGTCAGGCTATTTCTCGTTTATGCTGAGCTATGTTGACAAATGTGCCACTATAATCAACCTGAGAAATAACACAGAGATCTGAATCACGTTTTATCCATCCTTCAACCTCATGATTCATTGTGCATCTGTGCAACAAATATATTACTGGATAACGGGAGTACCAGAAGATCAACCGGAAGTGGTAACCACGCAACCGGAAGTGGTAATCACACAATCGGAAGTGCTAATCCCAAAGTCTGATTGAATAATTGATATATCACAGACATATGGCAAGAACCAATCCAGTCGTCTATCCAGCGACCACTGCTCCGTTTTATAAACGTTTCAACTATATCTAGCTTTTGTCCGCTTTTTTGAAATTAAACCTCATATATATGGTCTGTCTCAATAACTACGAATTGCACGTTGACCAAAGAAATTTCTGAATGAGGCGTTACTTCCCATAGCTGATCTTTGCAAATATCGTTGGATCCCCTTAGATGAACAAAATCATAAGTGATTTTAAAGAACATCTAAGCAGTTCTATCGATCATCCAATTATGTACTTATCATATGACGTCACTGATACGCAAATAATGTGTCCACGCTTGGAAACATAAGAATCCTGTTTGACCACCACAAGTAGTTGTGCCAGGTATTTCCGTGTCTTATCTGTGAAAGTTTCGCTGTAGATAATAAATCAGAAGATTGGAACGGAGAAATAAGCTGAGTAGATTTCTTGAAATGCCTAGCTTCATGATAATCCACTTTATCGTCTTCACAAGTACACATACAATCATACATACACTCACACATACAACAAATGGTAAATATAAAAACATAATAGATAAATGAATAAATATATTTATAATAATTAAAACGCTAGATACATAATCGGGTTGGCAAGCATTTAATTTCTTTTGAGATGGGTGAAAAATACTATCTAGTCTATTTCAGGTGGGTTTGTTACCTCATATCGTGTGACGGGTTATTTGTGTACTTGAGGAATTTTGATTAATTTAATTCGTCTTCCAGATTTTGGAAGTATTGGAACATAGCCAGGTAAACCCGCTGTCCCAACGACTTTAGTTTATTCAAAAACTTGTTTTTCTTGCGACGGCACTGAGTGCAGGAATATAAACGAAGTCCTGTGCAAGAAGATGAGGAGCCGTTCCACCGTGCGACGCTTAGACGACAAATGTTGAGAAACTTGACAAGAGTTCAGACGATCCTTGCTGTGTTCGTGCCCGTCCACACTAGCTGACGTCAAAGAACTGACGGAAGAAAGCCACAAGAGGGGAGAAATGACTGGAAACAACCGCGGTGTCGACGTCACCGTAACATGATGGAAGGAGACAATCCAGCTTGTCATAAGAAAAATTACAATAAAGTAACGAAAGACCAATAGTTCACCGCACCGACCGCAGAAGAAGGAAGAAGGAAGAGGGAGGTTCTAGTAACGGAGGACAGCGTGATCAATTGTCACCATCGATAGTTCTGTTCCAGACGGGTCGTCAGAATATGAAGAGACTGTCAGCAGATCGTGAACAGGAAAAATGCCAGGCCACATAAGGTCGTCCTCGTGAAGAGATGCGAGGCTACCACCAACGGTATAGCGCCAAAGCTGAAAAATGTAGATTTGTCGATGTAATGCAGTCGGGAGGAATGCGCGGAGATTTTCAGAAGCTGTCGTTCACTGATGGTCTCATTGTATCAGAAAGATTTTCTTTATCTGAAGCAACGCTCGCCAATGTAGAAATTTCGGTCCCCAAGACGATGTAGTGCTTGTGCACGATCTTAGATATTATAACGCAAGGTCGCCTGTTGACTCGGGTGATGGTGTCTACATAACCCTTCCAGATAGATTCCAGTTCGGCTCCGAGATTTCTCGAAGACTTGAAATGGATAACACAACACGCATCTCTGAAGATATAGTTTTTACTATATATGCATTTCGTACCAACTACAACATTTCAAGGAGTGTAGGAGAGTATGATGGAATAAACTCTCATTTGAAATCGCAAACACTCTCTTTTATACTGTCCTTTTTGAATTTGGGTGCATGCCAGACCCATCAAATCCTCAGTACAATTATGACAACTCGAATCTCTATCTGTCTCAAAGCTAAAATCATCCTCACCATACTAGGGATTCATAAAGTACAGACCCACTGCTATTATAAAACCATGCAATTAAAACCATATAGACTGAAATTATATAAATGTTTCCCACAAATAACTGTGTACATAGATATTTTACAATACCTGATCTAAAAGGTCATGAAATGGAATATCGGAAATAGTTTTGTCATAACAAACAGTACTGTCATAGAACACGTCATAACGGACTGTGACATTCAGTGTATCAAGACAATATATGCACAATTACTGCTAGTATACATTGAGCAGTACAGGGCTCACTTCCCCCGGATGTAAAAATGACGTCACAATTGAGGGTGTGGCGCCATCTCTACACTATGGATGCAAGGGAGACAACTCGGGCATTGGGGGGTTATTGGGGGGGTGTGCATTGACAAAAAAAAAAAAAAAGTTCCGGCAAAAAAAAAAAAAAAAAAATGTATTCATGCGCGGTGATGCGGTTTGGCCGTGGTTTTGGCGGTGATTCGGTCTCGGGAAAAAGCTTCCGCGGAGAAAACGTAGTCCCTAGATAAAATGGTCCGATGGGGTCGAGTGAGGTATCAAAGTGAAGGTTAGGTGAAGGAGCATCTAATGGGCTGGGTGTGGGGTTGAAATATCGTCATTCTGCGCATGCGCGGCGGCCGAAGGGTATGAAAATAGCCTTTTTGGAGCTAGGGGAGCCCCTAAGGGTCCGATGGGGTCGAGTGAGGTATCAAATTGAAGGTTAGGTGAAGGGGCATCTGATGGGCTGGGCGCGGGGTTAAACTATCGGCATTCTGCGCATGCGCGGAGGCCAAAGGGGTATGAAAATAGCCTTTTTGGAGCTAGGATATTGACTACTGGTCCAGTGGGGTCGAGTGAGGTATCGATGTGAAGCATTCGTGAAGGGGCATCTGATGGGCTGGGTGTGGGGTTGAAATATCGGCATTCTGCGCATGCGCGGTGGCCCAAGGGTATGGAAATAGCGGTTTTGGAGCTAGGGGAGTCCCTAATGGGCCAATGGAGTCGTATGAGGTATCAAAGTGAAGCATTCGTGAAGGGGCATCTGATGGACTGGGCGTGGGGTTGAAATATCGGCATTCTGCGCATGCGCGGTGACCCAAGGGTATGGAAATAGACGTTTTGGAGCTAGGGGAGCCCCTAATGGTCCAATGGGGTCGAGTGAGGTATCAAAGTGAAGCATTCGTGAAGGGGCATCTGATGGACTGGGTGTGGGGTTGACATATCGGCCTTCTGCGCATGCGCGGTGGCCCAAGGGCATGAAAATAGCCTTTTTGGAGCTAGGGGAGCCCCTAATGGTCCAATGGGATCGAGTGAGGTATCAAAGTGAAGCATTCATGAAGGGGCATCTGATGGACTGGGTGTGGGGTTGAATTAGGGTCATTCTGCGCATGCGCGGTGGCCCAAGGGTATGAAAATAGACGTTTTGGCATCTAGGGGAGCCCCTAATGGTCGAATGGGGTCGAGTGAGGTATCAACGTGAAGCCTAGGTGAAGGGGTATTTGATGGCTGGGTGGGTGCATGTAAAATTTTTCCTGAAAAAAAATACGGAACACGGACTTTATCGAAAAACCTGGGAAAATGCCTATATGGGGTATGAGGGGTATATAGGTCGCCGGGCTTAACGGGGCTTGTCTATCAACAGAGTTATCTTCCCCTAGTTCCAGGGTGGGTGTATGTAAAAATTTTCCTGAAAAAATACGGAATACGGATTTTATCCTAAATTACGGGAAAATGCCTATATGGGGTATGGGAGGTATAGGACCATCCTGAGAAACGTACTTCTATACATTTGCGGTAGGGTTGTGGGGTCTCGTTTTACTCGTCTCGTCATTTAGAACATGATAGGAAGTGTCCCCGTGCGAATCGGTGAAATTTTTGAAAAAAGTCACCGAGCCCCATATAGTCCCATACTGGGGGTATAGGATCAATGTTTGTCCCCCCTGGGAAACGTACTTCTATACATTTGCGGTAGGGTTGTGGGGTCTCGTTTTACTCGTTTCGTCATTTAGAACATGATAGGAAGTGTCCCCGTGCGAATCGGTGAAATTTTTGAAAAAAGTCACCGAGCCCCATATAGACCCATACTGGGGTATAGGTTCAATGTTTATCCTACTGGGAAACCCACTTCTATACATTTGCGGTAGGGTTGTGGGGTCCCGTTTTACTCGTCTCGTCATTTAGAACACGATAGGAAGTGTTGCGGAGCGAATCGGTGAAATTATTGAAAAAAGTCACCGAGGCCTGGGTAGGCCCATAGGCCTATACTGCATGGCTATGGGTGTATAGGGCCATACGGGGTGGACATGTTGGAGTCTAGGTGAGTCCCTAATGGTCCAATGGGGTCGAGTGAGGTCTTATTTTGAAGCTCTCGTGGAGGAGCACTTGACTACACTAATGGTTCGTCCGTGTTCAATAGTCTGCGCATGCGCAGTCTGGCCGTAGTATAGAAAACAGGCATTTTGGGTGCAATGTAGGGGTGTGTTTGGGTTAGAGATGAGCTAATCACGGTTCGAATGGGTCGTATGAGGTGTCAAATTGAAGCTTGTGTGGGGTAGAGTCAGAATGGTGTGTTTTTGAATGCATGTCGCGTTAATCTGCATGCGCAGTTGGTTGTAGTAAGTAAAGTGGCCATTTTGGGGCAGCGAAGGAAGTTATTTGGGGTCGAGATGGGCTAATCACGGTTCGAATGCGTCCTGAAAGGTGTCATCTTGTAGTTCTCGGGGTGTACACTCCGATTTAAGGGATGTTCGCGTCATCTGTGACGTCATCGGTGACGTCATCGGTACGAGTAGTAGCGAAAGTGGCCATTTTCGGGCAGTACATGAAGGTATTTGGGGTCGAGATGGGCTATTCACGGTTCGAATGCGTCCTGGAAGGTGTCATCTTGTAGTTCTCGGGGTGTACATTCCGATTTGAGGGATGTCCGCGTCATCTGTGACGTCATCGGTGACGTCATCGGTACGAGTAGTAGCGAAAGTGGACATTTTCGGGCAGTACATGAAGGTATTTGGGATCGAGATGGGCTATTCACGGTTCGAATGCGTCCTCGAAGGTGTCATCTTGTAGTTCTCGGGGTGTACATTCCGATTTGAGGGATGTTCGCGTCATCTGTGACGTCATCGGTGACGTCATCGGTACGAGTAGTAGCGAAAGTGGACATTTTCGGGCAGTACATGAAGGTATTTGGGGTCGAGATGGGCTATTCACGGTTCGAATGCGTCCTGGAAGGTGTCATCTTGTAGTTCTCGGGGTGTACATTCCGATTTGAGGGGTGTCCGCGTCATCTGTGACGTCATTGATGACGTCATCGGTACGAGTAGTAGCGAAAGTGGACATTTTGTGGGTGCGTGAGGGTGAGTTTGGTGTAGAGATGCACCATCCTTAGTCCGAATGCGTCGTGTGAGGTGTCATTTTGTAGCTCTCGGGGTGTACATTCCGAATTGAGGCATGTCCGAAGCATCTGTGACGTCATCGATGACGTCATCAGTAGGAGTATTAGCGAAAGTGAGCCTTTTGGGGCAGTGCAGGAAGGTATTTGGTGTAGAGATGGACCATCCGCGTTGCGAATGCGTCGTGTGGGGTATCATGTTGTAGCTCTCGGAGTATAGACCCTGATTTCAGGGATATTTATAGCATCTGTGACGTCATTGGTGACGTCATTAGTACAAGTTGTAGCGAAAGTGGGCCTTTTTTAGCAGTGAAGGATGTTATTTGGTGTAGAGATGGACCATCCGCGGTCCAAATGGACCGTGTGAGGTGTCATCTTGTAGCAACGCCCACCAACACCATTCTTAATGCTTCAACGCCCTGGTGAAATAGCTCAGAAGCTCTGATATTCCATGGAATTGTCACTAATTCTTCGAAATGCGGTGATGCCTGTCAACGCCCGTCGTTACACCTTAACACTCTAACATAACGCCATGATATAGACCAGAGAGAGAACAACAACAGCAACAACAAGGATGACACATGAGAGAACAACAACAACAAGAAGTTTTTTTCATATAGTTTATTTTCCCCAATGTTACATCATACCCACGCTGGGGAGCCGCGTTGGGTATATTTACAATTCAAGAAGATTCTTATCCAATCAGAGGCCACCATTTGCATGTTTCATATTCGTTCCTGTCCGTTAGATGTATTCTTGTCCAATCAGAAGTCTCCATTTCAGAAAGTGCCATCTGAACCGTTTATTCTAATCATCGTCGGGCAGGCCAGGATACCGTTGAGGCAACATATCCTCAGATAGTTGTTTGCGCATTCTGAGTATCTATCAGTGCATGGGTGAATACTTTCATCCGATGGAGGTGGTGGTCAGTTTAACCACGAAGAACGCAACATTGGTCATTATCTCCACTATCCACTTGGTGTTACAATTCAAGAAGACTTGTCCAATCAGAGGCCACCATTTGCATCTGTCATATTCGTTCCTGTCCGTTAGATGTATTCTTGTCCAATCAGAAGTCTTCATTTCAGAAAGTTCCATCTTCGGCCATGTTCGCTTTGAACCGTTTATTCTAATCATCATCGGGCAGCCCAGGATACCGTTGAGGCAACATATCCTCAGATAGTTGCTTGTGCATTCTGAGTATCTATCAGTGCCTGGGTGAATACATTCACCCGATGGGTTGGTCGGTCAGCTTGGTCACGAAGAACGTAACATTGGTCACACTATCCACTGTCCACTTGGTGTTGGGGCGTTGCAACCGGGCCCATTCCAAGGGATCCACGGTGTTCAGTTTCTCCAGCATCGTCTCTAGCGACACTCGGTTAATGATGGTAAACGGTTGGTCAAATACCTGGATGTTACTGCTCGGGTAAAAGTATCGGACTTGGACTGTCTCTTTATGCTGCAGCACATAACCAAACGCCAGATTCAATTTGAAGGCCGTAGTTTGATCTTTGAAGATGGCTTCTACGCAGCTACGTAGACGGGCGAGGTCGGTCAGTCGGAAATTGTAGATATCTTGAATAGGGCGATGACGGTGGAAACAGTGCCGTATCATGGACCAATGGCGCCGATAGATGTCACTCACTGGATGGGCGCCCTGTAAGAGATCGCTAGGAACATTTATGGGCTCGTCCAGAAAATGTTCGATGTTGTCAGGCGTATGACTCGAAACCGTAACGGTGGGGTCCGGCTGGATATCCAGGCCCTCCTGGACCGTGGGTATAGGCAGGCTCTTCGTCATCGCATCACCAGTGGCGCTCGTCTCTCCGGGTTCATCTTCACTGGGTCTGACCTTCCGCGGCCCCTCTTTAGTGGAAAGTTGTCGCCCCAACCGTAGAGACGGGGCATGCATCAAACGTTGGTGCTGTCTAAACCGACTGGGTCGTTTGAAGAGTCGACCACAATCATTACATAGTACCGTCGCACCCGCGTGGAGTACCCTCTCATGACGCAGTAAATGATCCTTCCGATTGAATGACCGTGCGCAGATTATACAAGTATACCGGGCATCGTTGTGGATGGAGGCCTCGTGGCGTCGTAACTTATCTAGACGAGTAAACAGCTTCTGGCAAGTTGTGCAAGTGAACATCTTGGTGGTTGACAGAGTGTCTGATGAAACGTCCAGGCCGCTTCCCTTTTATAGCACGCTAGCTGGTGATCTATTTTTAGCACACTCAGTTCAACTATCCCCAAGTCGAGGGCCGAGCCTTGACATCTTCGGTAACATCCGTGTCTCTTCGGTCACCTCCGTACTGTCAACGATCAACATGTAGACATATAGAGTATGTACGGCATGTTATGGTATTCATCAGTGCATGAGTGACGCATTCAGCCGATGGGAGTGGTCGGTCAGCTTGGTAACGAAAAACGTAACATTGGTCACACTCTCCACTGTCCACTTGGTGTTGGGGCGTTGTTGCTGGGCCCATTCCAAGGGATCCACGGTGTCCAGTTTCTCCAGCATCGTCTGTAGCGACACTCGGTTAATGATGGTAAACGGTTGGTCAAATACCCTGATGTTACTGCT